>JASDQU010244891.1:0-69132 GCA_032191745.1 Picea mariana
GTATATTTCAAACCTAGAATCATAACCCTGGTTGTAAGAAGTTTGTCCCTCTTTATCTAGGGGATTTTAAGTAGGTACTTAAAGAGATTTGGGTCTGTGGATAACCCTTGACTAAGGTTGATGCCATGCTAATTTTTTGACAAGGTATCCATATCGATAAAATAGGTTAGATTCCAGGGTCATGCGAGTATCATTGGGGGGTACATGACTGTGATGAAACATGAGTACAAGGCTTGACTAAAAAGGTCCATGGTAATATTGATGGTTTATTGAGGAGATAACATAGGGTTATATCATGGGGAGAGGTGAAAAACATTACTGCAGAGGTCTTGGGGAAAAATAGGGTTTCTAGAGAAATARATAAGTCAAATAAATGAAACCTTAACCCTAGAATACTCTAATCAACGAAAGAATGGGTGAAAGATAATGTTAGGGCTTACCTAGTGAGCGTTCGACACGTGTAAGGTGCTGGGTGGTTTGAGAGAAAGGAGCTTTGTGATTGCTTCTTGGGGTAATCTTATTCCTTCGACATTGAATGAAACAATAAGGGTCGAGGGAGAGAAGCTCTTTATAGTCTTTGGGAAAGGTTGGACAATAAACGTGAGTAGGTGGACAATTTTTAAAAATTGGTGAAGTTGTTGTAAAGTCCTCTAATGTACATTGGAGGACTTCGTGGGAAGTTCTCCGATGTATCTCAGAGGATTTGACATGAAATGCATCGGTGTTTGTCAGAAGAAATGGCAATGTCGACACTAACTCCTCCGATTTCATCGGAGGAGTTTAAAGCATGTTGCATAATGGAAATATATTTCGTAAGAGAAAATGGAAAGTTGAACGAAGCTTATCTGTGAGGTTGGAGGAAAATCCTCTGATATCCATAAGGGGATTTGGTTTTAACTCCTTCGATGTATATCGGAGGAGTTTTCATCAACTTGTCCGAAAACCAAAATTTTGACTTAAATGTTTTCTCAAGTGCTCTAATTTGAAAAAAAAGAAAACTTGGCTGAAAATAGAAGCTCGAAGAGCATGTTTTTAGGAGGATACACATCCATTAACAAGATACAAGTTGAGGAGTTTAAAAGTCAAAAAATACAAGGGAATCTATTTTCTTGGAGGGGTTACGTGAGTATATTACAAGAAAATGGAGGGTTGTAGTGCCTGACACAACATGTGGTCATGTAAGTACTTACTAGTGAATGAAAAAGGGTTCCCTTGCATCAATATCACTCCAAGACCTCTACCTGAGGCATCACATTCCAAGACATAATTTCTAGTAAAATATGGGACTACTAATATTGGAGTCATGCACACGGCAGCCTTTAAAGATGATAAATCTTGTTCAATGACCTCACACCAAACAAAGACATCCTTATTTAATAGAGAGGTTAAGGGAGCATCAATGTTTCCATAATTTTCACAAAATTCTAGTATTAGCTTGTAAGTAATAAGAATCCATGCAATCATTCTAGGGTCTTGGGATGGGGCCAATTTGTAGGTCCGTAACTTTCTTGGGATAAACTCATTCTTCCTCGCAACTTACCCAAGAAACCTTTGATGCCCTAAAAACACATTTAGATCATTTCACAAATAACATATAGTCTTATAGGAGTTGCAATACTCTTTCAACATGATCTATGTGGTATTCCCATGTTTTGTTGTCGATTTGAGTATCATCAAAGAATACCAACATAAACTTGCATAGGAATGGTCGAAATATCTATAGTTTCACATTTTCACATTGGCCCCCACAGTTCATCGTACCACCACTGGGGATAATAATTTCATGAAAATTAGATATGGGATGTACATAATAATGGGTTTCTTGTGCCACTCTCCTATGAATAAAATTGTGGGTACTACCACTATCAATCAACATAATCACTTTGTAGTGATTAATGTATCCAATCAATTTCAAGGTTTGGGTTGCTGAGAAACTTTATAGGGCATGTAGATAAATTTTGGGTTCCTCACAAGGAACTTGCAAGGGGGATTCATCTTCCATGGGAGGGGTGGTGTCTTCCAAGGTTAGTTTAGGAGTATCTTTTACATGAATGTTCTCTACATCCATTTGAAATAATTTGTGTTCTTTACATTTATGCCCTTTGAAATATTTATCATCACAATTATAGCAAAGATAAAGGCATTAACATTCTTCCATCTCTTCGGGAGATAACTTGTGGATGCAGAATGACTATAAGTTGGATAAGTTGTGGTTAGTTCCGAGAAGGGGGCTAGGGAAAGTGGTGAATAAATGTTTCTTGGTTTGTGCATTGATAATTGTCTCAACTTATTTAGCTCTATCACAAGCTTCCAACCATGTGCTTGGGAACTACATCATTACATGTGCTTAAATTGTTTCCTTGAGACCTTTGACGAAACATTCTTTAAAAAATGAATTATATAGACCCTCTGTATTGATTTCCAATTGATAAAAGGTGGTAATATGGTCCATAATTGTGGTAGTTTGGCATATTTTTGTCACATGCCCCAAATGGTGAATGTCACTTTCAAAATGAGCATAAAGAACTTGCATACATCGGGTCTAGGCCATGTAGCTTTTATAAGCCTTCTTATACCATTACCACCACTGCCAACTTTTGATGTCCAAATATAAGACCCCAAATTTTAGTTTGTGTTGGTCATTGGTAATTCCATGGATAGAGAAATAGTGTTCCATTTGGGTAACACACCCCAAGGGATCAGACCCATCAAATTTGTTCATGTCAACCTATAGAAAATGGTGACATTAATTTTGATCCTGAATGAACTATATTGGATCATTATATTATTTTTCATGTGTCTTGATGCTTTAAGAGTGGAAAAAATTGGAGGAAACAACTTGCAGGGTCGTTTTAATTGCATGTCCCGGTTTGGAAAATTGGGGCTTGAAACCTTCCAGATCCCTTTTTAGGCATCAAACAAAATGTTTTGGGTTCAATTTTTTTTTTTCTTTAGTTAAGACCAGTTGACGCTATTCAACACATAGATACCTTTCCAAGGGTGCAAAAATTGCATCATTATGATCTTGTATGCAAAAGTTATGCCTCTCGCAAGTTGACCTACTGTGTTAACCACCATGGTACAAGTGGATGCCATGTCCTCCCCCATTACTCATGCATATGGGGCTAGCCACATATGTATTTTCATTAAGATTCCAGAGGGTCCAAAAGCTTATCACAATTGAGGTTTAAGGAAGTGAAAACCCTACCCCCAGATGGTTATCTAGCAATGTCAAATATTGAGCCACTAGGAGGAGAAGGGGTTRCATTATTTATGTTAAGTACCAAATATATGAATACAAAAGCATAGGCAATATATCCAATAAGAATGTAGAAAAATCCACACTTTATTACTATAGAAAATCTTAAGGTAGGRAAACACCATACAATCGATCCTTTCAAGGAAAAGATCCACTCCTTATTAGTTGCCTCTTAGAGGGGGAAACATCCTAATGAGCTATGCCCCAAATACAATACTTCTTCAACCTACCCATTACATTTTTTACACCCCTTTATATAATTATACCTACCACTTAAGAACATTCTAGAAGAGGAAAATTCTAGTAGGTGGAACCTTCTAGTAATCCCTCTTACATTTATTGCATTTACACTAGGCCTTATTTATTAAAAGTTTCCTCCATACATAACAATACATGTTTAATATTATTTCCCTTGGGTACCTCCCGAGGTACCCCATATTATTCCCCTAGCTACACTACATTCCATCCCCCTTAGGAAAGCGTTGTCCTCAATTCTTGTTATGAGGAAGTACAACCATATATCGGGGTCCCATAGATAAGTATCGATCGATATGCTGAAGTAGGATGGAGAACTAGGGTCCCATGTAGAAGGGCGAGCCACCATGTTGAAGTAGTCCAAAATCACTTACCTCTTCAAGGGGGAAACTTCCAACAGAGAAAATCTCAATTACAAAATAATTCTCAAGACAAAACTTTACCATGCATTCTACTCCTATTTATACTATTTCTATCTTCTAATGAACATTCTGCATGAAGATCTTTCTAGAAGTAGATGCTTCTATTAAGTATTCTTACATTAGACATGATCACATTATTACATAGACCTTATTTACTAATGTCAACCTTTATTACATAGAAAACATATTATTCTACTTACTTGAGGGGTTAGTGAGGTTAGGTCCCTAACATGCCCCCCCCCTTGAAAAGCATCCTTGTCCTCAAGGCACGATATGGGGAAACAATTGAAGAATGGTAGTCAGCTCCCATGTGGCATCTTCCAATGGTGTATCCCTCTAGTGAACTAAAACTTCCTTGATTGTGCACTAATGGAGACAACACTCGCGGTGGTCCAGGACTGCTTGAGGCTACAACCAAATGGAGCCTTCTTCATCCAATTTAGGTAGACCAATTTGACTCTAGCACTTGGTTCCAATAAATTTATTTAAGAAAGAAAGTGATTGGAACCAAATATCCTCAAATATAATCACCACACGAGATACATAGAAGAATATAGAAATGCAAACTTTATTATATGAAACCCTTAGGGTATGGAAACACCCTACAAATGATCCTTTTAAGGAAGGTAACCACTCCTGATCACTTTCCTCTTTGAGGAGACAACCTCCTAATGAGATACACTCCAAATACAATACTTCTCAACCATGCCCCTTACATTGTGTTGATTTTCCTGGATTCAACCTTTGGTATGCTCTGATACCATGTTGAAATTTCTCCTACCCAACACTCAACAATTAATTCCAAATAAATGACTTATTGAATTAAAGAACAACTAAGTAATCAACTAAACATGTAGTAGAAGCATAAACAAGGAAACCAAATCAAGCACACATAAACACCAATATTTTTGAGTAGATACCCCTGAAAAAACCTCGGAGGGAAAATAAACATTGAGAATGATTTTGTTATGCTAAAACCAGGACTAACATAACAAGGATAATGACCCATTGAGAGAAGTACAACTAAAAACAAACCTAGCAAATCCTGACCTACTATACGAACCAAAACTGCATGATTTTCAAGGTGTACGTGACTTTTCTTCAAAACATCCACATATATACACAATTGTCTTCATTGAGACCCACATACATGTACAAAATTATGTATGACAAGCTCTATATGAAATGACACTCTCATGTGGCTTCCTTTGACTTAAACTCATTTGCGTTGCCTTTATTCTTTCTTCTCTTTGACCCGATCTCTAGATGGAAGTCCTTTTCCACCTATACAGGATATTGAATCATAGTACTTTAGAATTGTTTGTTGTTCTCGAAAGGATGTTTTGTAAATTGAAAACTAATATTGATACATTTTTCAATGTTGCCTGCTCAAGGACGAGGCAAATCTGCTTGCAAGTCATAGGACTTGCATAGAGTTCTAGTTGTTTTACAGTTTGTGAATGTCTCATCAATATTGTCATGGTTTTCTAGTTCATTAACTGCACTTTCTAGATCACCCCATGTTGGATTAACATTGTATGTAAATCTAGATTCATTGGTTTGTACTATAGTCTCAGAGGAAATACACGAAGCTTCCCATGTAGGGAAGTTATGTTTTAATGTGTTTTCATTTTGATCAAACATAATGTATAACAATAGTTTTTCTCTACAATAGTTTTCATAGTTAGTATGTTTGTTGTATTTGACAAAGCGTATTACAGAGGGATTTTTTTATTTTTATATGGGTGCACCATTTTTTTCGTAATGCGATACGAACTCTACTAAGGAGATATGCTTAGTAGGAGATGGACACTAGAGGTAATAATCAATAATAGAGTGACATAGCATGTCCACTGAATTGTCAGGCTCTTGTTCTAGAAAAGACAATGGTTTAAGCACAAATGTGTGTTTCTCAAGTGCAGATGTGTTTATGAAGGAAGATTTCCTTGAACTACAATTGAGGGGCAGGGAAAGTGTAATGTGGACTGCTTGTTGAGCAAACATTTKTTGAAGATTAAGTAATGTATTTTCAAGTGTACGTATCATTTTCATAACATCAATATGAATTCTTTCATGTTCTTTGCATATTCTTCTGAATGCACTTGTCATAGATTTGTCAACCTTTGTCATATACGAGGTATAGTACGATGATGMAACATATGCATTGAGGACATACGTGCATCTATATTTGCATTCCGCATAATTGGCATGTCCTTGGAGAAATTGTTGTTCCAAATATGAGAAAATTTTCGTTTAAGAAAAACTATTGGTTGTTTAAGCGTACATTGTATGGCTTGGATGTACTCATCTTCTGTTAGATTTAGCTCTATCAAGAAGTCGTCGAATCTCATTAACTCATCAAAGTATCGTTGTTCTAGAAATGTGAACAAGGATTTAGATTTCTAAATGAAAACATTGTCCTCTAAACTAAGTGGCTCTATGATTCTTGTTGTTCTCATTGGTGGCACAGGGAAGTTGTATCTGCAATGTGAATTTTTACATTTTTTACATCTTTTTATATGATAATGTCTATGAACTTTGCCAAGTTTTGGATCCAAATGATTTGTGTTGCATGTTATGTATTTGTCCACAAACTGCTTGATCTGTGAGTTGTTGTCATTTCCATAGATGGGTACACCCTCTATCCACAACAGTGCGTGGTCATGCTCACTCCCCCTATTCTGGAACTCAGTCACAAAAAAGTAGTCCGATCTTTTTTCAAAAAACATTTCATCATGGCATATCAATTGTCTCAAAGAATTTATTCTATGTCTATAGTAGCGAGTACATGTCATTGGGTCTTTTCTTATGAGGTAGTCAATGTCATCATTTTCCAGTGTAGCAGTTTGTTTTTTCCTTTTTATGTTCCTATACAATGAAGACACCGTAGCCACCAAGAGATCCCAATGATGCTCTGCACTTGTAAATGTGATGAAAAATGTTGGCGGTCCCAATTGTCGGATCATTTCAAAAATAATTTTCTTGTTTTGTTGCAAATAGTCAGGAGAGATGCGAATGTTTTTGAAATCTATGTATCCAATATCAGATTTCAGGATTTTTTCTAGGTTTTCCTTGTACTTGACATCTTTGGCCAATAAATTTCTTTCTTGTAGCTGGAMTTTTCTTATTCTCACCCACATGCAATACAACACTTGCTCAATTATTATGCACATTGTTTTGAAAAAAAAAATTGTTATGTGACAGGAGAAGTCACCGCTTGAATGTAGCAGATCCCATCGAACTAATTTATGGTAGATRAATCATTCTGTAAAGTCACTGAGATGTGGATCTTCATAGAACACTGTTGGGAAGTTCATTTCCTCAACATTTTTGTCCTTGAATATTCCAAGTGGAYGTTTCCCCTCAGCAGGTGCAATTTCAACAATCTTTCCTTGCAAGTCATGAATGCACTGTGAGTCAGTGAATCCATGTATCAATGTTTCAACATGTATTTCATTCTCCTATTCATCGCTTGTATCAAATTCACTAGCAGTCTTGAGAGTCTGTGCAGTGTTGTCATCCCCTTCTCCAAGAACATTGTTCTAGTTCTCATTTATGCAAATGTTCTGTGCTTTGTACAGGGCCTTGGAACATAATTCTTTTAATGCTTTCATGACAACATGCACATGCACTTTACCTGACTGGGATGCATTCTTGTATTGCAAGCGTCTTTTGAGAGCTACAACAATTGTCATTGTATCACTAATGAATTGTGGCAAGGCTTTTTGCACAACATCTAGTTGGACATGAACATTAATAATTGATCCTGTTAAGCCCATTTGGGGTCATTTATAGCCCCAGGGTCTGATTTGTGCAAATACAATTCACAGAGACACCAGTCTCTGTTCAAGTTCTGTAAGTGCACTTACATCTGGTAGTGGTGTATTACATCTTATTTGGTCAGGCATTGCAAAGTGTGGCAGTTTTCCATTTTCAAGCGATCGTTTGCATGGAAGACAAATATTGCCACTGGAAAATGTTTTATCATTTGGTGTCAAGCCAAGGTATTCTACCTCCAAATCAGGCATGAAAGACTTAGTGTTTTTTGTGAAATTCAATTGATCGCAAATTGCACATGCAATGGAAGGAGTCTCTTTATTTTGTTTCATATATATCTATTTTTCATCTTTCTTCCGTAGGGAAGTATGCGTAGAAAGTGTTTTCCGGTTTTCATTGGTAGTAGTGCATGGTGTTGGCTCTAGCCCACAAAATGTGATTTTTTCCTCTCGGTCAGTACCATGACTATTGTGGGATATGTGGTCATACTTGTTTCTCTCACGTATCTGTTTTTTTAAGATGTGGTAGGTTAACTTATGCTTTCCAATGGAAACTAGTTTCACTTGTTGACAAGCCATGTTGGAGGTGGAATCAACATTTCTTATGAGCATTGCATCGCCACCATCTCGATGATGCAAATTGTTATGTTGTTTTTCATTTGACATGTGATGCTTGTGCTCAACAGAAAATGCAAAAATGTGATTGTGTTGTGCACAAACAATTTTTTTTAGGTTGTGATATGTCAGTTTCTGTCTAGAAGGAAGCGTAGTAATGTATTTTTTTCTCTCACGTATGACCTTTTTCAAGTTGTGATAATTTAGTCTACGTATTTCGTTCAAGGTCTGGATGACCTCATGACAATTGGGATGAGTTTCATTTTGATTAAATAGCATGTGACTCTTATGCATATTCGATGTGGTTTGGGTGGCATTTAGACTTGATCCTGAATTGGTAGTATTTATTATACTACCAATGTATTTTTTTCTCTCACATATGACCTTTTTCAAGTTGTGATAAATTAGTCTACGTTTTTTGTTCAAGGTCTGGATGACCTCATGACAACTGGGATGAGTTTCATTCTGATTAAATAGCATGCTACGCTTATGCAAATTCGATGTCGTTTGGGTTGCATTGACATTGGACCCTGAACTGGTAGTATTTCCTATATTACCAATGTATTTTTTTCTTTCACGTATGAATTTTTCAAGTTGTGATAAGTTAGTCTACATTTTTTGTTTAAGATCTATATGGCCTCATCACAACTGGCATGAGTTTCATTCTGATTAAATAACATGCATCGTGTATGCAGATTTGATGTGGTTTGGGTGGCATGGACAGTGGACCCTGAACTAGTAGTATTTCTCATCAAAGGTTGATAATGGACATGTGGCGTATCTGTTTTCAACGAAATAATGTCACTTGTTCAATCGTAGGTTGAATCAATACAACATGAATGGACAATACCATCTAACAGGGCTGACCAGACCTAGATATTTACTCTGAATATGATAGATAGCCATTGGAAACAGAATCTTCCACCCTCTACATTTCCTTTCTCATATGGTAGTGCCATGTTTACAAGGTATTGTTGCCAACTTCCAATTGTCGGCATATTTTCTAGGAGATATGGTGAAAGGTGTTGATGCAAGCAGCTAAAAGCCTGTTGGTTGTCTCCGATAATTTCATTGCAAAAGGATTGTACATTGTAAAGCCGCAATGAATGCACATCAAACTCTATTGCTACCAAATAGAAAATTACACTGAACGTACTATCTCCACAACTAGATGCAACAATTGTCATTATCTGCAAGCCATGCAAGTGTATACGATGCATAATTCATTTCCATTACGATTCAAGGTCTTTGAAAATGAGGGACAAGTAAATATGAGGTCTTCCAAGATTGCATACAGATAATTTTCTATAGAGTAGTGGTTCATAATGACCATTGACATGATTGACATCATGGAACAAGATGCAATATGGATCGCTAGATGCAGTTTTGTTGAATAGTAGATATCTTGTTTTTCTTGTCAATGACCATATTCCAATTGATATATTCAACCACTTGGACAATCACCATATACAAAATGTATCTCCCCAAAGTCCCCTCTCATGTGCAGGCAGAATTGCAGATGCAGACAACCACATCTTTGAAAAATACGTAGTGACATCATGTATTCCATGCAATTGGCAAAGAAAATCAGATGCCAATTCGTATTGATACGACTCCTATGCCTCAACGTCTCCATTTTTTAAACAACCCAAGAAATAATCTATCAATCCATTGCGTAGGTTGGTCGAGGAATAACGAAAATGCAATAGAACTTGAAATGCATCGAAGAGACAATCTCCTACAGTATACGAGAATGCATCCAATATAAAGAGCCCATTGCTATGCAATACTTGGTCAATGTTGTCATGTACAATGGATACTTTATCTATTTCATAGGACTCAACATCTATTACTTATTTCATCTCTTAAGCTGTGATTTTCAAGATGTTTCTTAGATATATTCAATTTATATGTAAACAGAGAGAAGAAAAAAGAAAAAAAGAAAACTATAAGTGAGGAACTGCATACCAATTCCACTATGTATCCTTCAACCTTATTCCTATCATATTCAATCCCCCTAGTCACTACAACACATGACAAACAAACAAACGTATAATGAACAGTGAACCAAACAGAAGAGACAACACAAATGAAATAACACTATCAATTTGCTCAGCACAAAGAATGAGTATTCAAGAAATATCATTTTTGAACCTATTCCACACATGCATCCTATAAGCTTTTTAGTGGCAGAAGATGCTTTGCAAGACATAAAATCGACAGATGCTTGCCCCCTGTGACAACTTCGAATTCATTTTCTAAACCCCTTTGCATTGCTATTTTCGAAACATATATGGCACAATATCCAGGATGTGGAAGTTGGCATATGTGATTGGAAGGGAACAACCTGGAAAAAATGCACCAAATGCATGGTTTCTAGGAACATAAAATATGAGGAGAACATTCAGTTTTCTTTTCTATATTTCATTGTAGCTGCAACATATGTGGGTTTTGTGTCCAACAAACATTCAAAGTGGAACAAGACATTTTGGAAGGGAACAGACTGGGAAAAATGCACCAAACGTATGGTTTCCACAAACATAAAATATGAGGAGAACATTGAGAAAAATGCACCAAATGTATGGTTTTCAGAAGTAGGGAAAATGAAGAGTTTTTTTTTTATATGTCACTATGGTTGCAACAGAGATGGGTTCTGTATAGAGCATTGATGTTCAAGAACAAGGACAAGATTTTGGTCGTAGCAGTCACACAGAAAGATGTTCTGCAATAGGATTTTGAGCCAGGGTTTCCTAGTATTGAAAATTCTTGCTTGCAAGCTGCAAATAGAAAACAACAAACAAGGAATACCAATGAAACCATGGCATGAAAACTTACCCGTGAACGAGGAACGATAGAAGCGCAACTCCAAACCCTGCAAACTACAACAATAGGTCCAATTGTAGATGCAGGACCCCAACCTTGCAAAGTTGAAGAAAACAAGAGAAAGCAACAAACAACAAACTAGTGAACAAGCACCAAGAGGTCCAACTGTAGCTGCAGGACCTCAACTTTGCAAAGTTGAATCAAACAACAACAAGCAACATCGAACGAACCAACGAACAAGCATCAACCAGTGAATCAATAATGCCGATGAAAAACAATATTTCCCAAATTCACTACAGACAACACTGTATCCAATAATCGGAGGAAATTGTATTGTAACATGCCTGTTGAGTAAACATTTAAGGCTGTGAGGCCTGTTAGGTAAACACTTAAGGCTGTCAGAACCATCGAAGGGCGTCGTGCTGTGAAAACATTTAAGAAAGAATGTAGTGTGGTAGGCCTCTTTACGTACACAATAATGACAATGTTTCTCCAAGCACACAACAATAAAGAAAAATGAATAATAATAATAATAAATAAATAATAATAATAATAATAATAATAATAATAACAATAGTTCGAACAATGGAGACTATACAAAAATTATATACTCAGAGGACAAAGTAATATGAAAACTGACTATCCATGCTCAAAACTTTGGATATCTAAACATTTCAATATGAATAATACAAATTCAAAAAGACCGTAGATGATAAAAACTTTGGATATGCCAACATACAAAGCATTGGGAATAACGAAGCTGGCAATAAGACCTGAAATCTATTATCTAATGAGATCATGACATATAAGGGTTTTTTTATTTTATAAAAAATAATGTTTTTAGTTCTGTAGTTTGAGCAATATAGATTATGCAAAACTTTGTAGTCAAATGGAAAACTGATATAAAGTCAACGAATTATTGAAGGCTATAAACTTTGCATATCTAAACATTTCAGTATGAATAGTATAAATTCAAAAAGACGGTAGATGATAAAAGCTTTGGATATGCCAACATATAAATCATTGAGAATAACAATACTGGTAATAAGACCTCAAATCTATCATCCAATGAGATCATGACATATAAGAGTTTTTTTATTATATAAAAAATAATGTTTTTAGTTCTGTAGTTCGAACAATAGAATTATGCAAAAATTTGAAGTCAAACGACAAGCTAATATAAAGTCAAGTCCCTCTATGCCTCTTTGACAGGGACTGATAATAACTATTTGTTGGTTTGTAACCATAATATTAATATTAAGAGTAGAAATTGTAATGTTTATTTTATTATTGGAAATTTAGTAAGGATATTAAGAAAGACACTTTCTCCTAAACTTCATTTTTGGCCTAATGATTAAGAACATGTGCTTCCTCCTAAAAGACCACAGGTTCAAATCTAGAGGGGGTAGAGTATGTGGTTGTGACTGCTACAAATGTATTTTAAACAACCAAAAATAATAATTTTGTGTAGATTTATGTTACTTTATTCAGACAAAAAATACCATTTAGTAAAACAATTAGACAACTCCTTTTTTCAGTAGTCACTTTCCAATCTTCTCTTAAATACCTACTTCAACACTCTTTTCCATCATATAGACTACATGCATACCCATTTTGACAATTTTGGTATATTGCACGGTCAGAAACAATTTACTATAATTACATCTCGGATCCACAACGAATTAAAGTGAACAAATATTACATGTTATCTATTCTCTGGTAAATTTTCAAATTTATACCATTCTTTGTACACTTTATTAAATACAACTCAGAGACACGGCATGACGACCTCTGAATCAATGTTCACCATTCACACAATCGATAATAAAACATATTCTGCAATGGGCAGATGCTAGAAGCCAAAGTATATGATCATGATTCATGTACACCTTGTGGATCTTCTAAAAGTTGAAAAGCTCTACTCACTGTTTTGCACAGTAGTCAGAGAAAAAAGTGGCATCAACATTAAATGCTGCAATAGGAGGTACTGGAAGCATCCATGATTTTACATCGAGGTAGCATAACCGCGTCCTGTTTTCTATTTGAAATTTTATAAAACAATATAGTTTCGACTGCATTTATGCTTCCACTATTTTTAATATTGGAATGAAGTCATTGGCTAAGCACCATATATACTCTTCATTTCTTCCTTAACAACAAATTTGACACTGTCAAATAGAGTATTTGACCACGATTTAAGGAGAGTTTTCATAATGTTTGCATTATACCCCATCCACAATTACCACCCAACTCTGCTGCTTCCGCTGTGCAAATGCCATAATGCCTCAGTGTTACAGATCAATGAAGATTGGTGAGAAAATTAGTAAAAATAATGCGAAACGTATTATCTCAACACAATAGTTTCAACCTTCAGCGAACTTTTTCAAACTCAAGCGAACTTTTGTGAGGAATGCAAAGACCACTGAAAGGCCCGGAGTTAGAGGGAATATATAATGTAGGTTATTATCAGGGTAGTTAATATTCAGTTTGTTAAGTAGTATTGAATGTTGGGACAGGTGGATTATAAGTTGTCGGATCTGAAAGCATTATTATGTAATAGAGTGAATACTCATTTATAAATGGTGATTAAGTTATTTATTTGAAAATATTAGATTTTATTCTTAAAAGAAAAATGACTCAATGTACACTGAAAGCAATGCTGCATAATAAACTGAATATGGCTAACCTTTAGTCCTCCATGAATCGTGGCCAAGTTATATATCTGAAAATGTCAGATTCTATTCTCAAAATAAAAATGAAGTGAACCAACTCCGGAACAATCTTCCCTCCCCAGTTATTTTTTTTGCTTAGCCCTTGCCATAAATGTTATTAGCTTAATTTGTTATTTGACTTTTTGAAGTAATTGGTCATACGGATCTGCGCCGAACACATTCACAATGTTGTTCCCCTTTCTCAAGCGACCAAGGGCTTATACACGTGTTTTTGGGTGGCGTATTGTTCAGACTTAGGTGACAGGTCCCATGGAAAGAGAAAGTGCCTGCTGATGGTTCGGTATGCGCCATGATTTTCTCCTCGTGCCCATGTGCACTCCAAAGCAATCTGTGACCCATAGAATACATTATATTCTTAATATCGACGAATAGCTCTATAACAACAAGAAGGTTTGCCACGCAAATTCAGTGTATATGTACTTGGAAAGCATCCCTGTACATGCATGCCATTGACTAATGCCATTTCTATAATAAGGATTTGATATAAACATGTAATTAACAATTAATATCACTTTTACGTATATAAATAACAATTTTATAATATTAAATCATGACATCGAGTAATACCATTTCTATAATACAAATGAAGGATTTGATGTCCTAGAACACTTATAGAATATAATTAATAAAAATATTATTTAAAAAAATATAAATAACAATTAAGTATACTAACATATATTTACAACCTAAGTTTAAAAAATATAAAGATATATGCCCATAAAGTGTATATGGCACCACTCAAGATATGTATTGCACTTTGCCAAGAAATGTGCAACACTAATCAAATGAGTATTTTGATAAAATTTATTGTATCAGGTATAGATATGAATAGATATGAATTGCACTTTGCCAAGAAATGTGCAACACTAGTCAAATAAGTATTTTAATAAAATTTATATTAAGTATAAGGGAATATAGAATAATTGGTTTAACATTTTAATGGGATTGAGTTAATAAGTATATACATTCAATTTTTTTATGAGTTATTTTTTAAATATTTTTAAAGTAAAGTTCATTTTGATTCACTTTTTTTTTTTTAAATTAATAATTTGGGTTTTAAAAAAATGGGTTAAAACTTTTAAGGGTAAAATTTTATGGTTAAAGTTCCCATCAATCAAGTGGAAGTGTAACATTCTGTAAAATTCTTAATGCACTTGAAAAATAAATTTAATGAAAAAAAATTGAATTTGCTCATTATTTAACTTATTCCTATTAGTGTTTCTATTTTTACCAAACCTTTCTCATGCAACACACACCAAATTATTATTACCTAAACCCACCATGAATTGTGTTAGTGATCTAGGTGGATATCGGTGGCCACCCACCTATTCCAATTGGCTCACATACGGATGTCATCTTGGCAGTTTTTTTCTAGCTTTTCGGGCCCTAAACTTTAGGGGCCGTTTTGAGGCACTAAACAATGTTTTTTGAGCCCACCGCAAACACACTATGGACTAAATCAAAGTGTGACAACATAATGTGTATTCCTCGGATAGACCTTTGCAATGGGATATTGTGCGCCTAAAACGAAGATCGTATGCAAAAGTTACGACCCCGAGAAGTTGATATATCAACTTACCCCAATGGGGCCTACATGACTTTTGGTGCTTCATCTCTTAGGGTTAGGGTTTTGACATTGATGTTTGATGTTAAAAAGACCTTTGAAGCTTTATTGTACTCATCTTCTTGCGAATGAGCGCAATTGTCACATCTCTTCTCCGAGATAAGCCGCCAACATTCTAGCAATCTTGTTTCAGTCTGCATTTTACAGTTTCAACATATTTATTTAATGAATATAAGCCAAGTTTTATTGTATCTCTGTTATTGTTCATTGTATCTCTGTGTTAATAATATAGATCTATATTCATTTCATTCTTCTCATAAAATCCAGATCAATGGTATCAGAGCGGTCTGCTCCTTGTCGTTCTTAGTGCATGTCCCCGACGAGGTTAGGGTACAAAGAGTTGGGTCTCGAGATTGTTTCTCTTGAGGACACGAACTCTCGCACGCCCAAGAGACCTTCCATGGTGGGAGAAGATAAATATGACGGGACAAGAGATCCTTTCAAATTGTTGCTCGAGGAAGCCCACATGCAAGAGAGGAACAGGATGATGGATAATTTTGCACAAATCCTTCGATGACTACCAACATGCGACGCATCTTCCTCGAGCGGAGGCATTTCTCCCTTCAAGGTACATATCAACTTTGATATTGCTATATTTGAAGGTCATATAGATGCAGATGTTGTAGACAAATGGTTGAATATTTTAGAAGGGTATTTTTATGTCCATAACTTTTCCAATAGAGAAAAGATTACATTTGTGCTCGTCAAAGTCATCCCCCATGTCAAATATTGGTGGGAGACTTTCTGTGAGCAAAAGGAAACAGTGGAACCCTCATTATTTACAGTCGCACTCACCTGGGAGTCCTTCAAGGATGTTATTAAGGAACAATAATAACCTGTTGGAAGTTATGACGACTTGTATACAAGATGGACCACACTACTGAAGGAAAGGGACCAAACAGTTCCAGAGTTGACAAATATCTTACATACCTTGTGCACCAAGTTGGGTATCAAAGATTCTGAGTGAAATCTAGCGCTCAAGTACCACGACGGTCTGCATATATACATCCACACAGAAATGGAGTTTCTGGACATCTTGTCCTTGGGCGTGGCCTATCGATATGCTGTCAAAATTGAGTAGAAGTTTAAACAAAAGACGCGATAGTTTGGATGTAGGAACCTCTCACAGTAGAAGTAGGGAAAGGGCATCCTTGATCCAGATTTTATGAGCAGAATGAAATGACTACATATTATTAATAGGTTCTTAACACAAAATAACAGAGATACAGTAAAATTGGTTTTCTATTCAATAAGGAAATAAGCTGAAACTGTAAAATGCAGTGGAAACAAGCTTGCTGGAATGGTGGTGGCTTATCTATGAGAAGAGATGTGACGACTGTGCTCATTTGCAAGAAGATCATTACAATGAGGCTCTGAAGGCCTTTTTACAATAAGAAGGAATGTCAAAAACTCTAGACATCCAAAAACCTAACCCTAAGAGATGAAGCACCATAAGTCATGTGGGCCCCGTCTGGGTAAGTTAGTACATCAACTTCCCAGGGTCGTAACTTTTGCATACGATCTTCGTTTTAGGCGTATGATAGCCTGTTGAAAAGGTATTATCGAGGAGATTCATTTTGGGGGATCAATCATACCTTTGGATATCATTGAGAAGCTCGATCCCGAAAAACATTCATTTAGGCCCTCAAAATGGCCCCAAAAGTTAAAATTGCTAAAAATAGTAAATTGCCAAAATTGCCAAAAAACTGTTTTGAGCCAGTTGGAAAAGGTGGGTGGCCACCAATATCCACTTGGATCAATCCTCCCTCCTTAGGAATAAATGGTCTCCATTGCGTTGAGTTCCCGCATCAGATGAGGAAAGTTTTGCTGAATTTGGCCCCGGGTGAGCTACTTGCCTTGGTGTAGGAGCTGCCCTGCTTTGACGACTCGATAAAGTTGGATTCTTTGTTGTTGAGTTCCCTTGATATGTGTGTCCACAATTTGATCACTGGATGACTGTTGTATGTAGTTGAGGTTGAGCGCTGTTGGTGTCAGCTGTTCTGCTATGTCTAAGGTGTCCAATAATGGTGGGAAATAAGGGTGAAGGAGATCCACGTTGAACACTGGGTGAAGGCCAAGGAAAGGAGGAATGTTGAGCTCAAAAGAATTATCCCCCACAGCCTTGGTGATGGTGTATGGCCCATAACAGAGTGGTCGAAGCTTTCTATGGGGTCTTGTAAGGCATTCTTTTTGCAAGTGCAACCAAAATTTTTCGCCCACTTGAAACTTATGTGGCACCCGATGTTGATCATGGTGCTTCTAGTACTTGTCATTGGACTTTTGTAGGATATCCTAAACCTCTTAGCGGATGTGCTAGATCCACTCAATGAACCGGGTGGATTTTTCAGCTTCAGTTGGAGCAGAAGATGAGTCTCTCGAGGTGACGACAAGGGGAAGTGCAACATCTATGGGACCCAATGGTTGGAATCCCAACCCCAACTGAAAGGGGTTGTGGCCGATTGAGCTATGAAGGGCTTGGTTGTAGCTATTTTGGACATAGGGAAAGCTCTCATCCCATGTACAAGGGTGCTTTGATTTATACATGCTAAGAGTATGCACAATCATTCGATTTACGACCTCGGTTTGGCCATCTGTCCGGGGGTGGAAGGACGTGGATTTGGTGAGCTTGGTGTCTAGCAGTGACCAGAGGCTCGACCAGAATATGTTGAGAAATATACTGTCTCGATCTGAGACAATGGTTTGTGGGATTCCAAAATGTACCCAGACTCATTCAAAGAAGAGCTTGGCAGTGGCCTCTGCTGTGATGTTCTTCTTCCAGGCAACCGGAATCGCCATCTTGGAAAAGAGATCAACAACCACAAAAACACAGTCATTTCCCCGCTTGGTGGACGGGAGGCCTGACATATAGTCCATTGAGATGGATTCCCATGGCCTGTCAGGAGTAGGAAGAGGGGTGTACGGGCCTTGTTTCTTAGTGTTCGGTTTGGCAATAGCGCAGGCAGTGCAGGACCTGATATACTTGATGACCTCCTATCGAAGTTTTGGTGAGTAGAAATGTTTCTATAGCATCGCCACTGTCTTTTCGACGTCGAAGTGTCCTTCCACCCGAATGTAGTGGGCTTCCTAGATCATGTTCGCTTTCTCTCTTGATGGAACACATATATGGCCTAGACGACACAACAACCTATCCCGAAGATGGAAATTATCGACAACTACGTTTGCACCCAAGATTTGGTAGGTGGTGACGAATTTCAGGTCTGTCTCTTAGAGTTGGGGCCATATAGAGGTCTCATGGCCGTAAGATTCTAGCACCATGGTGAGTGCCGCGACTGGCAGTTTGCTGAGGCAATCAACGACACGATTGGTGCTTCCTATTTTATACTTGATGTTGAGGTGGAATTGCTGCAAGTATGTGGACCACTTTTGATGGCGATCATTTTGCAATTTTTCTTGTGTCTACATGAACTACAGTGGCTTATGATCAGTGTGGATGACTGCCTCTCTCCCAAGAATGTAATGTATCCACTAGCGACATGATTGAACAATGGAGTACATTTCTTTGTTGAAGTAGGGTACTTACGGACAACATATGATAGTGTCTCACTATGATAGGCCATGTGGTGGTTGTGCTGAGGGAGAACGGTGCCCACCACATAGTCTAAAGAATCTATCTCGATCTCAAAGGGCTGTTGCAGATATGGTAGTGAAATTACTGGGGCTGAGCACAAACACTGCTTCAAATCATCGAACGCTTGTGGTTGGGACCGACCCCATGCAAATTTCGCCTTACCACCACCCATGGTTATTTGGTTAAGGGCCCATGCAATATGGGAGAATCTGAACATGAACCTATGATAGAAATTCGCAAGGCCCAAGAATCTCCGAAGCTCAATGAGTGTGGTTGGGGATGGCTAGTCATAGATGACTAGGATCTTTGCTGGATCCACATGTACGCCATGCTGATCAACGATGTAACCCAGGTAATGGACTCTATCCATGCCAAAGGAGAATGTTTCCAAGTTGGCATATAGTTTGTGCTGTCGTAGGGTGTGCAGAACCTGCTGAATATGCTGCAAGTGTTCGGCCCAAGTCTTGCTGTAAATGAGAATGTCATCGAGATATACCACTACAAAAGTATTGGTGAATGGTCGCAAGATATTGTCCATCATCTTCATGAAAGTGGCTGGAGCGTTTGTCAAACCAAAGGGCATGACCAACCATTTGAAAAGGCCTTCCTTTGACTTGAAGGCAGTTTTCCATACATCTGTCTGTTCTATCAGGACCTGGTGGTAGCCAGACTTCAGATCAATCTTATTGAAGTATTTGACCCTCGTGAGTTGATCAAGGAGGTCGTCAATTTGGGGAATCAGGTACCGGTTTCTGACTGTGATTTTATTCAGAGCCCGGTAATCAATGCAGAGTCACCAGGTTCCATCTTTCTTTTGTACCAGCACGATTGGGCCCCTGCAAGGTGATGATATGGGACGGATGTGCCCCTTGTGGAGCAGTTCATGGATCTGTCGCTTGATCTCCTTATTCTCTAACAAAGAGCAGCGATAGACTGACCCATTGGGTAGCGGTGCGTCGGGGGTCAGATCGATGGGGTGCTTGACCTGGTAGTGCAGAGTTACCTCGGTAGGTGAGGAGAAGATATATGAGTATTCTTCCACAACCTTATCTACTTGCTTGTGCTGTGTGGAGAGGTCGACCACAGAGACCCTGGATGTGGTTGTGATCTTTCGCTTATTTTGAGAGTGAATCACGAACAAAACAAACTTCCCCATCTGAGAGATGACCTTCCTGCATTGCTTAGTAGAGATCAAGGAAATAAAACTAGGTGGGAATGCCTCGGGTATCCTGTACAATTTCCTGTTCAAAGTAATAATAACACCACCAGGCCTAAACTCATGTACAACATGACATTTCCATAAATAAGTTTGGCCCAAAAGAAAATCACAAACTTCGAGAGGAGAAACATCACACAATACCTTGCCTTTGAAGGTCTTGATGTCGTACGAAAATCAACACTATTGGCTGATGCAGATATCTCTACCTTGGCAGAGACATCCAATGGTGTAGGGTTGTGGGTGAAACATTGTCGCCAGGACCAATCACTTGACGACCTCTGCTGAAATGAGGTTCTTCTCGCTACCGCTATCAACGATGAAGTGCAGCGGGGTGACTTTTACCCACATCTGTGAATGGAAGAGGCGTTCTCCTTCTTCTGGCTCATCTGGTTCACTAGGCCGGAGCTTGGTTGTAGAAACAGTGGCACTAGGTTCCGTGTCAATGATCCATCTTACCCTTTCTAGTTATGGATTAGAGTCAGAACCCGCATCTAATTCAGAGGATTTCACTTCATCCACCAATGACTGCTTTGAGCGGGAGTCAACAGTGATATGCCAAGGGCTCTTATGGAAGTCGCACCACTTCCCGGTATCTTTCTTTGTCTTTCCGGTGTCCGTCTTTGCTTGCGGCTTAGACTAGTTGTCTTGATACTATCCATCTTTTCTTTGTCCTTTGTTTTTTGGGTTGGGGCCGCCCTTTCCTGGATTTTGTTGTGCGGGGTTCCCAGGCTCAAATTTCCGCATCTTTTGTTTGAGCTTTTGCTCGATTTTGACGGCATATCGGTAGGCCACGCCCAAGGATGAGATGTCCAAAAATTCCATTTCAGTTTGGATGTATCTATGAAGAGTGCCATGATACTTGAGCACTAGATGTCACTTCGAATATTTGATACCCAGCTTGGTGCGCAAGGCATGGAAGATATTTGTGAAATCTAGCATTGCTTGGTCTCTTTCTTGCCGCAGTGTGGTCCATTTGGTATACAAGTCGTCATAACTTCCGATAGGGTAGTAATGTTCCTTAATAGCATCCCTGAAGGATTCCCAGGTGGTCGTGACTGTAAATAATGAGGGTTTCTCTGTTTCCTTTTTCTCACAGAAAGTTCTCCACTAATCTTTGACATGGGGAACGACTTTGAGGAGTGCAAAAGTAATCTTTTCTCTATTTGAAAAGTTATGGAAAAAAAAATACCCTTCTAGTATATTCAACCACTTGTCTACAACATCTGCGTCTATCTGGCCTTAAAATATAGGAATATCAAAGTTTATTTGTACCTTGAATGGGGTGGCGCCTCCGCTCGAAGAAGATGTGTCACCTCTTGGTAGCCGCCGAAGGATTTGCGCGAAACTATCCATCATCTCGTTCCTTTGTTGCGTGAGGGCTTCCTCAATCAATAGTTTGAAAGGATCTCATGTCACATCATCTTTCTTTTCTCCTACCATGAGAGGTTGCTTGGGCGTGCAAGAGATTTTTTCCTCAAGAGAAACAAGCTCGAGACCCAACTCTTTGTACTCCGACCTCGTTGGGGACATGCATTAAGATGACAAGGAGCAGATCGCTCTGATACCATTGATCTAGATTTTATGAGCATAACCAAATGACTACATATTATTAATAGGTGCTTAACAAAAAATAACAGAGATACAATAAAACTGGTTTTCTATTCAATAAGGANTATAGGAATATCAAAGTTTATTTGTACCTTGAATGGGGTGGCGCCTCCGCTCGAAGAAGATGTGTCACCTCTTGGTAGCCGCCGAAGGATTTGCGCGAAACTATCCATCATCTCGTTCCTTTGTTGCGTGAGGGATTCCTCAATCAATAGTTTGAAAGGATCTCATGTCACATCATCTTTCTTTTCTCCTACCATGAGAGGTTGCTTGGGCGTGCAAGAGAGTTTTTCCTCAAGAGAAACAAGCTCGAGACCCAACTCTTTGTACTCCGACCTCGTTGGGGACATGCATTAATATGACAAGGAGAAGATCGCTCTGATACCATTGATCTAGATTTTATGAGCATAACCAAATGACTACATATTATTAATAGGTGCTTAACAAAAAATAACAGAGATACAATAAAACTGGTTTTCTATTCAATAAGGAAATAAGCTGAAACTATAAAATGCAGTGAAAACAAGCTTGCTAGAATGGTGGCAGCTTATCTCTGAGAAGAGATGTGACGGCTGCGCTCATTCACAAGAAGATCATTATAATGAGGCTTTGAAAGCCTTTTTATAATAAGAAATAATTCCAAAAACCCTAGACATCCAAAAACCTAACCCTAGGAGATGAAGCGCCAAAAGTCACGTGGGCCCCGTCTGGGTAAGTTAGTACATCAACTTCCCGGGGTCGTAACTTTTGTATATGATCTCTATTTTAGGCGTATGATAGCCCGTTGGAAAGATGTCGTCGATAAGATTCATTTTTGTGGCTCAATAATGCATTCATATATCATTGAGAATCTTGATCCTAAAAAACCTTCATTTAGGCCTTCAAAATGGCCCTGGAAGTTAAAACTACTAAAAATAGTAAATTGCCAAAATTGTCAAAAAATTGTTTTGAGCCAATTGGAAAAGGTGGGTTGCTAAAGATATCCACCTGTATCAATCCCCAACCCACAAAAAAAAGGACAAAGAAAATATGGAAAATCTCAGGACAACCAGTCTAAGTCGTAAACAAAGAAGGACAATGAAAAATCAAATAAAGACATCAAAAAGTGGTACAATTTCCATAAGAACCCATGGAATAACATTGCCGATTGTCACTCAAAGTAGTCATTGGTGGCTGAGGTGAAATCATTTGAATCAGTTGCAGGTTTCGTCTCTGAGTAATAACTAGAAAAGGGGAGATAGATTATTGATGCGGAACACAATGCCACTGTTGCTACCACCAAGATCCATCGTGGTGGTGAGCGCCTCTTTCATTCACAGATGTGGGTGAATGGTACTCTGTTGCACTTTATCATTGATAGTGGTAGCTAGAAGAACCTCATCTCAATGGAGGTTGTTAAGGGTTGGCCCTACCGACAATGCATTACCCGCAACCATACACCATCAGATGGCTCTGCCACATAAGCAATATTCGCGTCAGCCAACAGTGCTGGATGTTTTACGACATCAATCCCTTCAATGATGAGGTATTGTTTGATGTCTCTCCCCTTGAATTTTGTGTTGTTATTTTGGGCCAACCTTATTTATGGAAATGTCATGTTTTATATGAGTCTAGGCCTTGCAATGTTATTATTACTTTGGACAGGAAATTGTAAAGGATACCCGAGGTAGTCCCACCTAATTCCATTTCCTTGATCTCTTCCAAGCAATGCAGGAAGGTCATCTCTCAGAACGAGAATTTTATCTTCTTCATGATTCACTCTCAGAGTGAGTGGAAGGTTGCAACCACATCCATGTCCTCCACGATCGATCTCTCCATGCAACAAAAGCAAGTGTATAAGGTTGTGGAAGAATACAAAGACATATTCTCCTCAACCACTAGGGTACCTCTACATTGTCAGGTCAAACATTCAATTGATGTGGCCCTTGACGCATCGCTACCCAATGAGTCAGTCTATCACCACTCTCTGTTAGAAAATGAGGAGATCAAGTAGATCCAAAAACTACTCCAAAAGGGGCACATCCGACCCAACTCATCATTATGTGGAAGCCCAATCGTGCTTATGTAGAAGAGAGACAGGACCCAACGAGTCTAGATTCATTAACGGGCCCTAAATAAAATCATATTCAAGAACCCATACCTGATTCCTCAAATCAACGATCTCCTTGACTAGATCAAGGGGAGAAAATACTTAAGTAAGATTGATATGAAGTATGGCTACCATCAGATCCCAATAGAGCAAACATATGTATGGAAAAATTCCTTCAAGTCAAAAGAAGGCCTTTTTGAATGGTTAGTCATGCTCTTTGGTTTGACGAATGCCCCAACAAATTTCATGAGGATGATGGATGATATATTGCGTCCTTTCACTAATTATTTTGTAGTGGTGTATCTGGATGACATCCTCATCTACAACAAGAATTGGGAAGAACACTTTTAGCATATTCAACAGGTTCTACACACTCTGCGGAAACACAACCTATATGTAAATTTAGAAAAATTCTCCTTTGACATTGACAAGGTCTAATATCTAGGCTGCATTGTTTATGAGCATGGGGTACATGTGGATCCAACCAATATCCAGGTCATTCTTGACTGGACAACCCCAACCACACTCACTGATATTCAAAGCTTTTTAGGCCTTGCCAATTTCTATCACAGGTTTGTGTTGGGATTCTCACATATTGCATGGGCCCTTAGCCAAGTAACCAGGGGTGGTGGTAAGGAAAAGTTTGTTTGGGTCTCATCACAACAACAATTGTTCAATTATTTGAAGCAACGCCTGTGCTCAACCCCATTGTTCTCATTACCTGACCTGCAACAACCCTTTGAGATTGATATAAATGCTTCAGACTATGTTGTGGGTGCAGTTCTCACTCAGCAAGCACACCCCATGGCCTATCATAGTGAGACACTATTAAATTCCATTCATAAGTACCCTACTTAGGACAAATAAATGTACTCCATTGTGCAATCCTTTGTAAGGTAGCTAGAGAGGTAGTGGGGGGGCCTAGAGGGCCCATAGTGATAATAGTGGAGGCCATTCAATGTAAGGTGGAATAGGTCCACTATATTTTTAAATAAGTCCCACTATGGTAGTTAGATATAATAAATGGGTAGTTAGATATAATAAATGTAAGAGGACTTCTTAGAAGGTTCTACTTCTAGAAGATTCCTACTCTAGAATGTTCTTAGGTGATGGTAGCACTATATAAAGGGGTTCAAGCAATGTAATGGGATATGAAGAGAAATATTGTATTTGGAGTTGAATATCATTAGGAGGTTTCCCCCTCGAAGAGGAAAGTGAACAGGAGAGGATCCCTTCCATAATAGGATCCATTGTATCAAGTTTCCCTACCCCAAAGGTTTGGTAATAATAAAGTGTGATTTCTTCTATTTTGCTTTGTGGATCTATTGTGTATTCAATATTTGTGGTGATTATATTTTTATATCTATTAAGGTTCTAACAATTGGTATCAGAGCACTTTCCTTGGCAGACATCATGGGCAAATAGTTTTTATTTTTGCAGATTTTTTTTTTAGGAGAAGAAAAAAGAGGGCTGCGACATTACATAAATTTTTGGTATATTTTTGTGCAAAATTTGTAGAAACAGGTTGTATATATGAGTTATTCTCAGAAAAAAAACCAATTTGAAACAAAAATTCGTCCAAAATGGTGTCCGAGAAGTCAAGATATTGAAGTTTTAAAATATGCAATTTTTTCAGGGTTTTTTCCGTGGACGGCGGCACAATTTTTTTATTTTATTTTTGTAGCATATGGAGGCTGAATTTGCCGAAAAAAATTACATATTTGAGTTCCTCTCACAATTTCACCCAATTAAAAAAACAAAATCATCCGAAACGGAGTTTGGGAAGTGATGTTATGAGCATTTTAAATTCAACAGTTTTTCAGGGTTTTTCCGGAAAATGCCGCGATTTTTTGCAGTAATTTATTGTTCTATTTTTTGGGTTATTTCGTGACGACAGCGGGACTGAAAAGTTCATATATTTTCATAGGGTTTTYAGATGGCTATTTCTTCTCAAATGCTCAAAGAAATTCTACAGATTACCGAAACATTCAAAGCCTAATTGTTTGACACATTGAATGACAGATTGTATGGCTTTGTAGATGGCCTCAATGATAATTTTCACAGTATTCAAGATTCTTTGGATAACATGCATGAGAGTTTTCTTATGGAGGACCTTAGGGATGAATATAATCAAGAAATATTTGCTTGGTATGATTTTGAGGTCGATTGTGATGATTGTTATATGGATACTTGGCGTTTTTGGGATGACAACCACTTCCATATTTTATTTGATGACTCTACTCCACCTTCTATAGAGAACATCAATGTCCCACATCAGGAGGTAGTTACCATCATCCATCTTGCATATTCTACAATGGTATTGTTTCTTCCATATTCATCTTTGATCATCTCCCACTATGTGGATGGATATTCTTATTTGGATCCACATGATAGGTGTCAGTATTGGGAGCATCATTTTCAGTTGGTTATTGGGTGCCGATATCTTCCATGTGGGGTTCACATGAACAATTGGACATGGGACCCTAGTTTAAAATGGCCGTTGGACTACTTCAGCATGGTGGCTACCATTTCTCAATGGGACCCTGGTTCTCTAATCTACTTCAGTACTATGGTCCACACTTATCCATGGGACCCTGGTATATGGTTGTACATCAAGCGTTTAGGACAACACTTTAATAAGGGGAATAGAATGTAAGTTAGATAGAGAGGTAGTGGGGGTGCCCAGAGGGCCCATAGTGATAATAGTGGAGTTCATTCAATATAAGGTGGACTAGTTCCACTATATTATTAAATAAGGCCCACTATGGTAGTTAGATATAATAAATGGGTAGTTAGATATAATAAATGTAAGAGGACTTCTTAGAAGTTTTTACTTCTAGAAGATTCCTCCTCTAGAATGTTCTTAGGTGATGACAACACTATATAAATGGGTTCAAACAATGTAATGGGACATGAAGAGAAATATTGTATTTGGAGTTGAAACTCATTAGGAGGTTTCCCCCTCGAAGAGGCAAGTGAACAGGAGAGGATCCCTTCCATAATAGGATCCATTCTATGGTGTTTCCCTACCCTAAGGGTTTGATAGTAATAAGAGAGTTTTTGCATATTGTTCTTCTATATCTATTGTGGTGATTTTGTATTCAGTATTTGGTTCTTAACATCCTTCCACTAGCGGAGGAATTGCATTCTCGGGAAGGATACAGTCATCCACATCGATCATAAGTTGTTGCAGTTCATGCAAACAAAAAGAAATTTGTAGAATGACTGCCATAAGAAGTAGTCCACATACTTGCAGCAGTTCCATCTCAAATTCAAGTATAATACATGAAAAACCAATCATGTTGTTGATTTCCTCATCCTCCCTCCAGTTGCAACACTCACCATGGTGCTAAAATCATGCGACCACGAGACCTTTGGATGGTCCCAACTCTATGAGAAAGAGCTCGACTTCTCTGCCACCTACCAGATGCTGGGCACAAACACAACTGTCACTGATTTCCATCTTCAAGATGGGATGTTGTGCCATCTGGTCCATCTTTGCATTCCATCAAGTGAGCGAGTGAAGCTGATTTGGGAATCCCACTACAGTCGAGTGGAAGGACACTTTGACATAGAAAATATAGTGGCAGTGTTGCAACAACATTTCTATTAGCTGAAACTTCGACAAGCTGTTAATAAGTATATCAGGTCCTTCACTACCTGTGCCATTTACAAACTGAGAATTAAGAAAAAAGGCATGTACAACCCTTTTTCTACTCTTAAAATGCCTTGGGAATCCATATTTATGGACTACATTTTGGGCCTTCCATCAACCAAGCGGGGAAATGACTGTGTTTTTATGGTGGTTGATCATTTTTCTAAAATGGTGATTCTGGCTGCCTGCAAGAAGAGGATTGTAACAGAGGCCAATGCTAATATCTTCTTCGAACGAGTATGAGTACATTTTTGGATACCACAAATCATCATCTTAGATAGGGACAATCAGTTCCTCAACACATTCTGGTCGAGCCTTTGGTCACTACTAGACACCAAGCTCACAAAATCCAGTACCTTCCACCCTTAGATGGATGACTAGATCGAGGTTATCAACTGGATGATCGCGCATATCCTGTGCATGTACAATTCTAAGAATCCCTACACATGGGATGAGATTCTTCCCTATGTTCAACAAAACTACAACAGAGCCATACATAACTCAACTGACCACAACCCATTTCTGGTGGGGTTGGGATTTTAACCATTGGGTCCCATGGATGTTGCACTACCCCTTACATCCACCAAGGTAGACTCATCCCATGCTCAAACTGAAGTTAACAAAGCTACCCAATTCATTGAACGAATCCAACACACCTGCTAACAGGTTCAGGATATTTACAGAATTCGAATTCCAAGTACAAACAACGCCATGATCAACACCATGTGCCACACAAGTTTCAGGTGGGAGATAAAGTTTGGTTTCATTTACATAAAGAACACCTTATGGGACCCCATCAGAAGCTTAATCCACTTTTCTATGGACCTTACACCATCACCAAGGCTGTGGGTGACGATGATTTTGAGTTCAACATTCCCCCCTTCCTTGACTTGCATCCAATATTTAATTTGGACCTCCTTCGACCATATTTTCCACCATTATTAGACACCTCAAAGATAGCAAAACAATTGACACCAATAAAGATCAACCCTGATTGCATGGAAAATGAATCCAATGATCATATCATGGACACATTGGTCAAGGGAAATCTCCAACAGAGGATCCAACTTCCAGTTGTCAAAGCAAGTCAGCTCCTGCACCAAGGAAAGTGGCTCACTTGGGGCCAAATTCAACATAAATTTACTCGTCTGATGGGGGAACTCAATGCAATGGAGACCATTTCTTCTTAATGGGGGATGATTGATCCAGGTGGATATCGGTGGCCACCCACCTATTCCAACTGGATCACATACATATATCATCTTAGCAGTTTCAGTTTTAATATTGTCTTTTTTTTTCTAGCTTTTAGGGTCCTAAACTTTCGGGGCCATTTTGAGGCCCTAAACAACATTTTTTGGGCCCTCCACAGTCACACTATAGATGGATTTAGAGTGTGATGACATAATGTGTAGTCCTCAACTATACCTTTCCAATGGGATATCGTGTAACTAAAACAAAGATCATATGAAAAAGTTACGACCCCAGGAAATTGATGTACCAACTTACCCCAACGAAGCCCACATGAGTTTTGGCGCTTCATCTCCTAGAGTTAGGTTTTTGGATGTCTAGTGTTTGGGAATTCATGTTTGATATAAAAAATTCCTTTGGAGCCTCATTGTACTCATCTTCTTGCGAATGAGCGTAGTCGTCACATATCTTCTCAGAGATAAGCCGCCACCATTCTAGCAAGATTGTTTCAGTCTGCATTTTATAGTTTCATCATATTTATTTATTGAATAGAATCCATGTTTTACTGCATCTCTATTATTTTTCATGTATCTCCGTGTTAATAATAAATATATGTATGCATTTCATTCTTCTCATAAAATCCAAATTAGTGAGATCCTTCCACTGTTATTATGTTAGAACTTTTCAATGTCAATTCAATAGCTAGATATGTACACCATTTCAATGATGTCTCAATGCGTCACATCAAAACTTAGAGGAAACATACAAATAATATATGCACTGATTATAATTAACCAATTCAAATTAAGATATGATTCAGGAATTTCTACCAAATTTTGGGTGTATTTAGGTGAATTTGAACCATCATATTCTTATGAGGTAGTGTTATAAATAATTAATCTAGTACCTTATTCTAGTGAGGTGGTGTTACAAAAAATGGATCTAGCACCTTATTCCAGCGAGCTGGTGTTATAAATAAGGGATCTATTTTTTTTTCTAGGTTAGGAAGCCTAGGGAAAACCCACAAGCACCTCCTCTCATTTCGAGGATGGTACCTAGGGTAAACCCTATAATCTTTAGAGAACAAGGTTGGTCAAAAACATGGCTTCAAACAATTACAATAATATACTCGTTAATATCTCAACATGTATCTTGTGGGGATTGAACATAGGTGGGGAGGACAAAAAATTCCTCCCAACCACCTGACCTAAACCCAATTAACAAGGGATCTAGTACCTTAGTCTAACACACAATGCAATAGACCATGAAATCATGGAATGAAAACAATGTTTTAGAATTTAAGTTTTCTTTGAAACATGAAATTTTTGTCACTATAAACTTGGTTCTTACGTTTTATGTGATGACATGTAATATGTATGAAGACTTTACTCATTATGGTAATTCATCATTGAATATTATATCATCTCCAATAAAAACTATAAATTAAACAACAAACTTATTTTAGATAATCATTATGATTATTGATGTGATTAAATCGAATAAGAACTCTCAATATGTTGGAATTGTGACAACAATCAAAACAAGTGAACAATGGTGATTCAGGTAATGGTAGCAGTTCTTGAACTAGTGGCAGTTCATGTAATAGTGGAAACTATGTTGAAGACACTATATATCTGTATAATCCTGAGAGACATTTGGAAATTTTTCCCTAAGAGGCATACGATAAAGTTGTGTATCCCTGTTGTTGAAAGATTGTAATCTTTACCTCTAAGTAATAAGAATATTGATACCATGTAAGTTCGTGTTTTTTAATGTGTTTATGTTATCTTGTTTTTCTATTATTTCTTCCCATCTAATTTGTGTTGTAATTTATCTTTATTGGGCTCGCATTTTCAACAAGTGGTATTAGATCTTAGGTTAGTGGATGTGAGGCAATTGGTGGGCCTTGGAATAACAATGAGAATGTTTTGCTTTCCTTAGCTATTTCCCTCTTATGCACCTATTTCCCTCTTATACACCTACTACATGCTTATGCACCTATCTATTGGTTGGGGCTATGATATCCTAGGAATTACTCTGAGTACTTGATAAGGGGAAATAAATAATTAAGCAACCAAACCATAACTAAAAATTGAACTAAATCAAGAATACTGGAAAATGAATGATCATTTATTTAGTACCATAGATTGCTTCAAAGGAAACCATTTTAAGGTGGAAAACAAAACATTGATGATGAAATCATTGCATAAAAAAAAAACTAAAGAGAATTAAACTAGAAAACATAAAGTTTTTGCTAAATGGAAACTATGCTAATTACATAAAGATTCATCTCCTACCTAATTTCCTAACCCCTAATAAGATACCATAGCATGACATCATCAATTTGACATTAAGAATCATCAATCATTAATTTAAAAAATGTAAGAAAACCTAATTCTGTGTCATTCTACAATAATTGTTGATAGTCCTACAAGAACTGTAACAATCCTACAGGAAAGTCTAGAGGAAGGGTTAAAAATGTTCAGACAACTTATTAATTCTTTCTAAGACTAATGAAATAATCAAAACATGATATTATGGTTTTGAAATGAAATTCTAATATCAAGAAAACAATCCCAATGAGTTCCTACATATCTGTAATCGATTCTATATGAAACAAAGATAAATTTCATTCATGAACAAAATTATGTGTTTAGCATGCTAACTACTTAGAACAATTAAAAGATTAATATAAACATAAAGACATGGAAATAAATAGTACAAAAGGGACCTTGAGCCCTCTTGAGTGGGCTCTACCCAAGAAACACAAGGAAACTTGAAAAGATTGATGATATGAAATAGAAAATGTTCATTGATTCATAAAATCAAGTACAACAATGGAGAAAATCTCCATGTTATCAAGGTCTTTGAACAAATGACAAGATGTAATCCTTCAATTCTATCTCAAAAAATAACTAACTCAAGGAAAGTGCTTTTTTATTTATACTCCTAGGAAGATCGAATTTATCCTTCGATCAAGGAGGAATTTTGGGGCTTTTCTCCCCATGACTTCCTCAATCAGAATCCTCATCCTCTATTGGCTGGCTCTCATTAGAGGACATTTTCTCCAAAAATGGTCCTCCTAAGGAAATTCTAAAATAACAATCCAAGTGTGCCACATCTAAGCCGTGTATGCCACATCACATTGCCATATAAGCTACGTTATCTAGAATTGTGAGATGAGAGTTAAAAATAATAATGGGATGTTTAGATTCTTCTGCATAGACAATAAATGATAGTAAATTATCATATAATAAATAATTACTAAAAATATAATATGAAAATAGAATTTAAGTAATATATTATTAATATATGATAATGATATATAATAATAATTTATAATATAGTCACAATATAATAATATAGAATATATAATGTAATTATAATATAATATGAATTAGTAACTATAATATAATACTACTATGAATGAATGTGAATGTGACAACATTAGAATACATGTATAATACAACCAACCATTTGTTTGTCTTTGACTACAAATATTTTTCTTGTTGTCCAATTTTTCACATCTGCTTAACAAAAGGGTTATTTTTTCTTAATATTTAAAATTACTTTTACCACACATCTGATTGGCTGACCAATTCGATGTCTTATGATTGAGCTCTAACTGTTGGAGATATCACACACACCTAGAATTTTCCTTTCATTTTATTTTCCTAAGTTTATTTGGCTATGTTGAGGGTCCCTTAATCTGAGATATTCTCCCCTCATTGAGGATATCCCCCTAGACAAGGGTGCCACATACCCATTAGACAGGGGTTCCACATATTCTCCCCTTTCAGTTAGACTGGTTGAGTGAAGTGTTACATGTCAACCTTGGATTTATCCCCAAGTGTTGCATGCTAACCTCAAGATCATCATCATGAATATGCACATACATTGGGATCATCACCAATAAAGTTCATTCAACATGTGTGAGTGATATCCTCCTCATTTCACTTCGGTTTATCTTGTTAATTCATGACCGCATGGCCAATTAACTAGGACTAGGTGGTAGTTGACTCCAATGACTGCTAATGTGTGTTACATCTCTCTAGAACACTCCTTATTGGTTGTGGAGCCTAATTATCTTCTTGATTCAGAGGTATTTGTTTTCAACTGTGCTTATACCCCATGAATATTTTACACCCCAGAAGATGTACACTCATCCACACAGGGGAGTGCAGGNGGGGGGGGGGGGGGGGGGGGGGGGGGGGGGGGGTTACCCCCCCTGCAGGGTCCGGGGGCAAGTGGGCCCCTGAAGGAAAAATTTCCTCGTAAATGTATATTTTAATTTCATAGTAAATCTAGACCATTCATTATAAGGTCGCAGATCTGATGGTAGAAGTTATGTTAGGGTTTTTTTCTCTAGAAGGAAAGCCTCTTTAATGAGGGAAATGTATTGCGGCTATGTATCATTGCGAATATTGTATTATGAGTGAGGAGACTGTGAGAGAAAGAAGAGGAAGTTACAACGGGTGTGATGTAGGTTTTATCCCTTCATTTGATAGATAATAATAAAGTAAGGACCTGACAATTTATCTGGTGGACGTAGCCCACACTGGTTGAACCACACATATCTGTGTCTCTATTGTATTGTGTATCTTCTATGTTTTATTTCCACATTTGTTTTATTGTATTTCTCCATGATCCTATTTTTATAACAACTGGTATCAGAGCCAAAGGTAACTCGTAGGAAAAGAGGGTTCTTGGTTCGAGTGGGAGCAATGGCGGAAGATGGAAAGTTTAGGGTCAAGAAATTTAACAACTAGAACTACCAGTTATGGAAAATGCAGATGGAAGATTATTTATATTAGAAGGATCTATTCCTACCATTGGGTGGAATATCAAAGAATCTGACAACTATGAAGGATGAAGAATGGGATATTTTGACAAAAATGCTCTAGGAATGATAGGACTAATCCTGACAGCATCGATGGCTTTCAATATTTAGAAAGAAAAGACAACAAAGAAGCTGATGGATGCATTGACTAAACCATATGAAAAACCCTCAGTGTCCAATAAGGTATTTCTAATGAAGAGATGATTTAATATGAAGATGTCAGAAGGTGGGTATGTTGGAGATCATTTAAATGAATTTAATATGATTACTAATCAACTAAGTTCTATAAAAGTGGACTTTGATGATGAGGTCAGGGATCTTCTAATCTTGTGCTCATTGCCACAAAGTTGGAATGACTTGGTCATGGTAGTAAGTAACTATGTCTCTGGTTCAAACACTTTAAAATTTGATGATGTTGTAGAGAGGTAGTGGGGGGGCCCAAAGGGCCCACAGTGATAATAGTGGAGGTCATTCAATGTAAGGTGCACTAGGTCCACTATATTATTAAATAAGGCCCACTGTGGTAGTTAGATATAGTAAATGGGTAGTTAGATATAATAAATGTAAGAGGACTTTGTAGAAGGTTCTACTTCTAGAAGATTCCTCCTCTAGAATGTTCTCAGGTGATGGTAGCACTATATAAAGGGGTTCAAGAAATGTAATGGGACATGAAGAGAAGTATTGTATTGTGAGCTAAAGCTCATTAAGAGGATGCCCCCTTGAAGAGGCAAGTGAACAGGAGAGGATCCCTTCCATAATAGGATCCATTGTATGGTGTTACCCTAACTCAAGGGTTTTGTAATAATAAAGTGTGGTTTCTTCTATATTTATTTGTGGATCTATTGTGTATTCAATATTTGTGGTGATTATATTTGTAGATCTATTTAGGTTCTTAACAATCACTGGTGATAAAAAAATGAGAGAAGGTAGGTACATTTTATTTATGTATTGGTAATACTGACTCTTCTATCTCTTTAGCTTCTACAGGAGTGGATAGAACACTGCGGCATCATAGGGACACATGAGTGAGAAGGGGATGCAAATACTTCACAAAATAAATTTGTTTCCAGATCTTAAACAAATTGATTTCGATTTCTGTGAGAATTGTGTTTATGGAAAACAAAAGAGAGTCAAATTTATTAGAGTCGGAAAAGAAAAGAAGAGTGAAAGGTTAGATATTGTGCATACAGATGTATGGGGAACAACTCAGGTATCATCTCTTGGTGGCTCTCATTATTATGTTACTTTTATTGATGATGCAACTAGAAAAACTTGGTTTTATTACATTCGACAAAAACATGATGTTTTTGATACTTTTAAGAGATGGAAAGATTTGGTTGAGAATGAGACATGAAAAAGGTTGAAGTGTCTCAGATCAGACAATGGAGGTGAATATTGCAACAAGGAGTTTGATGATTACTGTTCATAGCATGGGATTCGTAGAGAGAAGACAGATCTAGGAACACCACAAGAAAATAGTGTGTCAGAAAGGATGAACAAGACTATCATGGAGTGTGCAAGGAGTATGATATTGCATGTTGGTTTTCCCTTACAGTTATGGGAATATGTTGTAGATACTATTTTTTACTTAATAAATAGAGGACCTTCAAGCTCTTTGGATGGTAGAATTCGAGAGGAGGAATGGACAGGTAAAAAGGTAAAATATTCCCTTTTGAAGACTTTCGATTGTGAATCATTTGTCCATATTGATAAAGAAAATAGAACAAAGCTTGAGGAAAAATCCAAGAAGTGTACCTTTATTGGATATGGTGTTAATTATTTTGGTTATCACTTATGGGATTATGAAAATAACAAAGTCATTAGGAGTAGAGATGTAAGGTCATGTACAAAGATCAGTTGCAGGGAAAGAAACAGAAAGAGAAAAACCAAAATACACAGTTCCTGATGAGATCAATGAAAAAGAAATTCCAAAGGTACCAGAAAATAAAAAATGTACAACAACATGATCAACATGTAACTCAAACTCATGCAAGTGTTGTTATAATATCTACCAGGTTAAGTAGACTCCCTTAACGATACTCTCCTTCATTGTATTATTTATTGTTGACTGATTCTGGTGAACCAGAATATTATGAAGAGGCAATGAAGGTAGACACCAAAAATAATTGGGAGAAAGGAATGAAACAGGAAATGGATTCCTTGTTAAATAACCAGACTTGGGACTTGGTTTAATTTTCTGCAAGAAAAAGAGCATTACAAGATAAATTGGTTTACAAGTTGAAGGAAGAAGATGGAGGCAAAAAATGGTACAAGGCTAGACTTGTTGTAAAGGGGTTTGCAAAAAAGAAAGGTATAGATTTTGATGAAATATTTTCTCATGTTGTTAAAATGACCTCAATTAGTACTATTTTAAGTCTTGTGGCAGTAGAAGATTTTCATATTGAACAGTTAGATGTAAAAACAACTTTTCTCCATGGGGATTTGGAGGAAGAGATTTATATGCAGCATCCACAGGGGTATGAGGTCAAAGGGAAGGAGAATTTGGTATGTAGGTTGAAGAAGAGCTTGTATGGCCTAAAGCAATATCCAAGGCAGTGTTATTTGAAGTTTGACAAGTTTATGACAGAACAAGGTTATAGTAGATGTCATTCTGATCACTGTGTTTATTTTAAAAGGCTAGAAAATGGAAGCTATATTATCTTGCTATTGTATGTAGATGACATGCTTGTTGCAGGGTCTAATATGCAGGATATAAATGTGCTCAAGAAAAAATTAGCTAATTCTTTTGCAATGAAGGATTTGGGTGCTGCAAAGAAAATCCTTGGTATGAGAATAACAAGAGACAGGAAAAATCACAAATTGACATTGTCTTAGGGTGAGTACATAGAGAAGGTGTTGGAGAGGTTTAGAATGAAGAATGAAAAACCAGTTAGTATAAATTTGGCTAGCCATTTCAAATTAACTAGGGAAAATGTGTCCCAAGACATAGGAGGAGATAGAATACATGTCGAGGGTCCCTTATTCATCAACAGTTGGCAACTTGATGTATGCGATGGTTTGCACATGACCAGATATTGTACATGCAGTGGGAGTTGTGAGCAGGTATATGAAAAATCCAGGTAAAGAACATTGGGAGGAAGTAAAGTGGATTCTCAGGTATCTGAGAGGTACTGCTACTCATGCATTATGTTTTGGAGGTTCAAACACTGTTCTATAGAGATATGTTGATTCATATATGGCAGGTGATAAAGATAGCAGGAGGAGAACCACAAGGTATGTTTTTACTATAGGTGGAACATGATTAAGTTGGATTTTGAAACTACAAAGGTTATTGCACTTTCAACAACAAAGGCAGAGTATGTTGCTATTACAGAGGCCAGTAAAGAGACGATTTGGTTACATAGGTTTATGGAGGAATTGTGAAAGAAGTAGGAGAATAGAAGGTTGTATTGTGACAATGAGAGTGCCATTAATCTTGCAAAGAAATCAACCTTCCATTCCAAGACTAAGCATATACAACTCAAGTACCATTTCATACAATTTGTCTTGAAAGATGGACATTTGAAGTTGGAAAAGATAAACAATAGCCATAATCTTGCAGACATGTTAACTAAGGTAGTAACCAGGGATAAATTGAGTTCCTTCTCAGTTTCAGTTGGTCTTCAAGCATGAAKATTAAGATGAGAAAWTTTTCAGGTCCAAGAAGGATCATAGTCCAACGTATACAACAATAGTGGAGTTGTTGAGATCAGTCTCCAAGTGGGAGATTGTTGGTTGTGGAGCCTGATTATCTTCTTGATTCAGAGGTCTGTATTTTCAGGTGTGTTTATACCCCATGAATAATTTACACCCCAGAAGAATGTACACTCATCCATGTGGGGGAGTGCAGGGGGGGTTACCCCTGCTGCGGGGGTTCAAGGGCGAATCCCCCGAAGGAAAAATTGCCTTGTAAATGTATATTGTAATTTCATAGTAAATCTGGAATGTTCATTATAAGTTCATAGATATGATGGTAGAAGTTATGTTAGGGTTTTTTTTCTCTAGAAGGAAACCCTCTTTTATGAGGGAAATGAATTGCGGCTATGTAGCATTGCGAATATTGTATTCTTAGTGAGGAGACTATGAGAGAAAGAAGCAGAAGTTACAATGGTTGTGTTGTAGGTTGTATCCCTTAATTTGTTGGATAATAATAAAGGAAGGACCTAGCAATTTCTCCGGTGGACGTAGCCCACATCGGGTGAACCACGTATATCTGTGTCTCTATTGTATTGTGTATTTTTTTTGTTTTATTTCCGCATTTGTTTTATTGTATTTCTCCATGATCCTATTTTTATAACACTCTTAACATGCATTATCTTGGCTACTATGGAAATTTAGTTGTGTCATACAGAGTACATCACTTGTATTATAACATTCTCTTACTTAGATAATATGAATTCTTTCCTTTTTTTCTCCAATTTTTGTCTTCTCTCTTCAACCACCATTGCAAGATGTGTATGTTTTATTGTTAGCTATATCTTCTATGTAGGTATATCAAAAAATATACATGGTATCAGAGCCCACAATCCACTAGAAAGGACCATCACCAACACTCTTTTTTAGGTATTGAAGATATAACAAAGCAACACGAAAGATGGAATTTCCCGCATCTGCAATTGTAACACCATATAATTACTTCGAATGTAAGCCAAGAATTCTACACCAACTTAGGGGTAGAGGGTTGTTTCAGATAAACATGGCCACAGAAGCATAACCCACCTCACCGGTGAAAAAATCCAAGTTCTTCAACTGCATGGATGAGGCTCAAGGTCTTCTATGAATATCTATTTCTCCCAACCTATGGTTTCACATCTATGCATGCAAGAACCCAAATGAGATCTGGACCACATTGGTCGGTCTCTTTGGCAAGAAGGATGAAATGAGGGGCCATTTTATTGAAGTAGAAATAAACTCCTTGGATCTGAAGAACTTTGAAAATGTCCAATATTTCTTCACCAAATTTAAATCTCTCCTTCGTGGATTGACAGACTATGGTATCGACAAATACAAACAAGAAAAACAACTTGTTCTTGCTATCATGGAAAAAATTGGATTGGAATATAGTGTATTTGTTTCCACATTTCATTCTAACAGATTCACCATAAGACCAACCTGGCCCATGCCTTCATTGTCATAGTTCATTGAGGCTTTGACACATGAGCAGGATAATCTCATTTAGATGGGCATAATCAAAGGCCCCAAGGAATATGCACTTACTTTCCATGGTGGAAACAACTCTCAATATCCAAAATACAAACCAAAAGGAAAAGGAAAGGTGCATGCCGAGCCAAATAAGGAAGGGTACTCCAAACCCTTCAATGATTCCTCAGGTTCCAAAGGTGGAAAAAACAAGCAAGGGAAGAAGCATGGTTACTGCAATAGTGAGAACCATACATAAGTTGCATGCATGAAGAAGCGAATAGATATTATGGCACAAATACTTCAGAAGAACAATCTCTGGGACTTCATTCTTGATGTTGCCAAGAAGAAGTCAGAAGATCAAGCCCCTAAGAAAGGTAAACTTCATGCATCGATAGCTATTCATTCTTCTCTTGACACATAGATTGTATATTTAGGATCTTCCCACCACATGGAAACCACAAAGGATATTCTATCTTCTATAACTGCGTGCACGAGGCCTCCTATACTAATGGGGGATGGATCTCCAGTCGAGGTCACCAGAAAATGGAGAGTGGAACTAGATCATGGAAGCTTTGAGAACATCTTGCATGTTCCTCAACTTTCCTTGAATCCACTCTTAGTGTATTAAATTACACACCCAGGCTCAACAAAAAAGGTGGAGTTCACACTATAATCCATGTACATATTCAACATGTAAGAAAAATCCAAGATTGTTGTCAGGGAGGTAAATCATCAATCTCAGTTATACACTTTCACTAAGTATATTGAACCTGATTCCTATGTACTATTTACACATGTTGATGACAATATTAGATTATGGCATAGGAGGTTTGGTCACTTGAACTTCCAGTACATGCAACAACTTAGTAAGAAGGGGATGGTCACCAGGTTACTCAATATCCAGCTTTCTAAAGGGGTTTGTGAATGATGTGTCCTTACCAAGCATCCTCAAGAGAAGTTTGAGAAGGGGAAGGCTCACAAGGACTCCTCTCCATTGGATTTGATTCAAAGTGATATCATGGGTCCATTCCCGCATCCATCCATCAACAAGACAAGGTACATGCTTACATTTTTGGATGATTACTCACGTTATACTTTGATATTTTTTAGCAAAAAAAAGTTTGAGGTATTTGAGCATATCAAAGATTTTAAAGAACTTATTGAGACTCAATTAGGGAGAAAGATCAAAGCCCTCTATACATATAATGGGGGGGAGTATGTAAACAAAGATCCTCAAATATTTGTCTTGAGGTTTGGATACAGTTGCAACACATAGTACCATATACCTGGCAACATAATGGGGTTGCTGAGTGGAAAAACAGATCTCTCAAAGAGATGGCTAGTTGCAAGCTACATGAAAAGGCACTTCCTCCCAAGATTTTGGTTGAGGCACTTAACTATGCCAATCACATTCATAACAGATATCCTCATAGATATGTTAATGATATGTCTCCTTTTGAGGCTTGGAGCAACAAAAAACCGGAAGTCACCCACTTTCGTATCTTTGGATCATGAACATGGGCCCACCTTCCCTCTGAGAAGAGGAAAACATTAGATCCATAGAGCCACCCATGCATATTTTTTGGTTATCCTAACGGTGTGAAGAGATACAAATTACTTAATCCCTCTATTGACTAGCTCATCATTGAGTGTAGTGTCTAGTTTGAGGAAACTCCCTCACATGCTTCACATGAGCCACATGCAGAGGCTTTTTTACTTCCACCAGTTGCGGATGATGAGTCCACACATTCAGATCACACCACAGATATGAGTTCTAATAAATAATTAGAGGATTCATAGGATATATATTCACAACTAGAGCATTCAAATTTAGAGTCAGTACATGCAGATGAGGGGGCAAAGAAGATGCCCAAGTGGGCACAGTCCACACTTCATGGTGCATAAGACCTTTTTGGGGATTCAACAGATCCAAGGAGGAATAGACATCAGTTTGAGGATCCTACTCATGTAATCACTTCCACTGAACCCACAATGCCCTTGCATTGTTATAGGGTTCAGTCTTCAGACCCACAAACCTACAAAGAGGCTACAAGGAACCCCTTCTAGGAAGAATCCATGCAGGAGGAGTATAAATCTCTCCTCAAGAACCATACTTGGGATCTATTTTAGCTTCCTTTATACAACTGCAAATGTTTCTACAAGACCAAAAAGGAAGTGGACAGATAGGTTAACAGGCTCAAGAAAATATTGGTTTCCAAGGAATTTTAGCAAATCCATGGGATCGATTATGATGAGACATTTTCTTCAGTAGAAAAGTTGGATTCCATCAGGTTGTCCCTTTCCATTGGAGAAGCCAATGGATGGGAAGTACATCATATGGATGTGAATAATTCTTTTCTTCATGGATATCTCTTAGAGCATATCTATATGGAGCATCCACATGGATTCATACATAATTCATCTTTAGTGTGCTAACTCAAAAAGTTGCTCTATGACCTCAAGCAGGTGCCTAGAACATGGTATGCAAATATGGACTCCTACTTGCTCTCCAATAATTTTTTTAGATGCAAATCCAATCCCAATGTATACATGTTGAGGACCACTGAATCACTTTTAATCCTAGTCCTATATGTGGATGATCTGTTGATCATCGAAAACTCGGTTTCGGTGATTGCTGCAGTCAAGGTCTTTCTTCATGAAAGGTTTTCAATAATGGACATGGGTCCACTCCATTTCTTTCTTGGTCTTGAGATTAGCCAGGATGCTTTAGGCATCAATCTATCTCATGATAGGTATGCTTAGGATCTCATGGAGAGATTCCACACGACATATTTCAAGTCTGCACCTATACCCTTCTTATTTGGGGTTAGTCTTGAGGATGGTCAGGATACACCAGTGGTGGAAAAAACCTTATATCAATAGCTTGTGGGGAGTCTTCTATTTCTCACCCACACCCAACCAGATCTATCATATGCAATAGGGGTAGTCTCTAGGTGCATGAAAGAGCCACATGATTTACACTGGAAGGTTTCCAAGCACATCCTTAGATACATTCAGGGAACCATTAGTTATGAGATCCACCATGCAGTAGGTTGCAAGTTGGATCTCATAGGCTTCATCGATTCTAACTGGTCTGGTGATGGCACCGATCACAAGTCCATCTCTAGATAGATGTTGAGTTTGGGATCCAATATAATCTGTTAGTCGAGAAAAAAGTAATTAGTTGTTACTTTATCTTCAGCAAAGACTGAGTATAGGGGAGAAGTCAATGTCACCATCCAGACATTGTGGCTATAGAACTTCCTCACCGAGCTCAAAATTCAGTTCCACCATCTGACTGTGATCTGGTGTGACAACTCGAGTACACTAAAATTCTGTTGAGATCCATTTCAAATACAATGGACAAAAATTTATGTTTACAACCACTTTACCCTTTCATTAATGACCTGTAACAAATTAGGGGCTTCTTAACCATTCTTCGGGGTTTCCAAATTCATGAGGGCATATCTTCCTAACCGTGAGGAACCACATGGTGTACCACCTACCATTGGAAATCACAAAATGAGGACTATCCATCTATAAGTGTGTTACCTGCATTTACATTGTCCTGCATGTCCTTATTCCTTGATTAAATTTGGGTTCCATAACCACACCTTTGTGGATTCATGTAGACTTCATCAAGACTTCATCAAATGCACCTACCAAATATGTTGACATCAACCAATCTTGTTGAAATCAATGAAAACTAACTTACCATCAATATCGATCATAACTCCGGGGTATCTTGAACGCTCCAAGGGTTGACATTAATGACAACCAATTATCCAACAATGGAGCTCTTCTTCCTTGTACCTTTTTATCTCATCTTCCTTGAGCTCCTCATGTGTTAACTAAGATGAAAAAGAAATTATTTTCACATCCACTATATGGATTTGGATTCCATTTGTAGGGGTGAAATAGAACAAGGTTATACAAGTAAAACCCACAAAGCCTACCTTTCTATTTTATGTTGCAGTATTGGTATACTTCCACAAAGGATTTTGGAGTCTCAATGAATGGATTAGCTTACTATGCTAAATTTGTTATATGGAATTTGTACCATAGTTACTTTAGGACCAATATGTACACTCAGGACAAACGTTTACAATTCAAAATTTCCTAAGAGAATTGAGCCATTCTTTCTTAGGATTCCCCCATGAATTTAATCCCATCATTCTTTTTAGCCAACTCCATTTTGGATTCTTCTTTCTCTTTCCTCAATGTTTTGTTTTCCAACAATAATTTCTTGTTGCATTGTGTTTCCTGCATCTTCATGATTTACAATTTTTCCTATAGATATTGGAGTTTCTACTCCAAATCCTTTCCAGTACCTTCTTTATGTTTTCCCTTGCTGACTTCTACCATATTTTTCCATTGGAGGGATTCTATCTTGACCTTATCTAATTCCAACAAAGTATAATGTATATAGGTGTTTGATTGTGTCCTTTCTCTTGAATTTCCCCTCTCTTTGTGGTGAGTTCTATTTTTGTGGTGATTTCTCCTTTTCTTGTGGTGTTTTCCCTCCCCCCTGTGGATCCTCTGTAGGACTAGAGGAGTCCTCAATTTTAATTTGGGTAGACATGGATGTTACCATTTTAGGAGTGCTTTGTTTTGTGGCCTTTTTCTTCATGTAGCACTGCCTTCTTCTCTGCTGAGTGGTATATTTTTATTTTAACTTTAAGGATATTGTTGGTGGCATCTTTATATTTATCAAGGTGTCATCCACCTCTTTATCTAAAACCTCCATATTTAACTTCTTCTTCTAGATATTTTTCTTGGAGAATCCTGGTCTACTGGCCTGCTTTGTCTTTCTCACCTCTTCCCCTTTTAGGAAGAAGAGTTTCATAGCATTGGTGTATTCTTGTCTCTCTTCTTTGTCCCATGGAATACCCATAGAAAATCTTGATACTTTGGTTATATAATCCTCATCAACAAATATTTCCATCCCCCTGACTACATTCACATATTCTTGTCCTATGATATCCTAAAAATTTAGTGCAAACTCCAAAGAAATATCATCATTATATCCCCTTAACCAATAAAAGTATCCCAACTATTGAATCCTATGAAATATCTCTACTACTTCAGGGTTCGCATAGATTTTGGAGGGTTCAATGGGTTCTCGTTTGTTAAAACTAGCTTCCATTTCCACCATCTAAAGATTTAGAAAACAAAATAACCGACTGAGTGCTAATATAGGTGGGTTGAGGTAGTAAAACAAACCTCAGATGCCTTCTCTATATTCCAATTCTAAATGTATTAAATTCATTGTTATTTCAATTATCCCCAATGATTTGAACAATAATGTGGTGAGGGTTTCTTACTATAGAAAGAGAAATCAATCCTTAGAATTGCTCATGAAAATCTATAACATTCTTGATTAGGTGATTTTGGATGTAGTATATGGTCAATGGCTAGGTATGAAAATACTACTTAGTTCCTTGTAGGAGATAAGATGCAGGTCTAGGGTGACCTATGAATTTTGTTTCTATATGGGAGAAACCAATTTTGAGTGAGGCACCTACAAAGTTATGGTATTTTGCAAAACAAATAAGGGAATATGAAAATTTTAATTCAAATATAGCAGGATAGGCATATAATGCTAATATCATTATGTAGAAACAAGATTATGAGGGATTTCAACTGAGTAAAGGGTTTCAGGATTATAATGACCTATGGAGTCAATTTTAACTATGACTTGGAAAAAACATATGGAGGGTCATGGGAGTTATGTGAGAGGAAATTTTATCATATCGTAAGAAAGGTATGTGTAGGATTTTTTTTTTAATGATACTATGAGCTCACATGTAGGCCTGTTGATATCAATTTAAAGAGAGAAAAACCTATGTAAGATTATGTCATTCTGGGTTATGGTGGTTTTTCAATGCACATGCAGGGTTGTGGTGGTTTTTCAATGGAAGGTTATGGTGGTTTTTCAATGCACATGCAGGGTTGTGAAAGCAATTAAAGAGACCAAGGCATACACATTTGTGCAAACAATCTTGAAGACAATTTGAGAGTAAATATTTTTAACAAAATAGGCTTCGGGTTTTCCACGAACATTTCCTATAGGATTGATTTTTCTTAAGGTATTTGATCTTTAGGAAAATCGAACCTTGCTTTCATGCTTGAAAATTATTTGACCACCAAAATTTCCTATAGGCTTGATTTTTCTGAAGGTATTTTATTTTTAGGAAGGCTGAACCTTCTTTCATGCTTGAAAATTATTTGAATCCTTGTCGTCCTTGAAGAGACCGTCGAATCTCTCTATGTTCTAAGATAACTTGTTGTATGTTGAAGAGATTTTATAATCTTGGAGAGATGGATCTCTAAGTTTATGAGTCAAGTAATGAAGAATAATTTTCAGGGGTGGATTATCTTTACTTTGATTTTATGAGTCAGGAGTGGCTTATTAGAGTGGTTCACACTTCCAAGGTTGCAGGACATTTTGTTGTTGGGAAGACAATTGCCAACTTAAAGAGGTATGTGTATTGGCCCAGAATGCAAGATGATGTAGCACAATGTATTATATGATTTATAATTTGTTTTACCATCAATCCCAGTAATAATAAGAAATGTTTATACCATCCCTTACCTACACCCACTCAACCTTGGGAACACATTTCCATGGATTTTGTGGGCAATTTACCAACAACTAGGAATGAACATGACTATCTGTTTCTGGAAGTTAACATGTTCAACAAGATGTGCATTATCATGCCTTGTAAAAAGATGATCAAAGGACAAGAAGAAACAAACATGTTATTTGAACAAGTCTGGGTGCACTTTGGAATACCAAGGAGAATATTCTCAGATAGGGATACCATATTTCTTAGCACATTTTGGACTAAATTGTGAGAGAAGATGGAAAATAAGTTGAAGAGATCTACAACATTCCATCCACAATCAAATGGGAAGATAGAAGTACTAAACAAGACTTTGGTGTAGCTTTTGAGGGGTTACAATTAGAATCATACAAAGATTTGGGATGAAAACATGATCTACATACAACACTCTTATAATAGAGAAGTCCACACTTCTACTAGTAAGTCACCTTTTTAAAATTCCTTTGGATATTTTCCACCTTCACCCTTGGATTTTGTATATAGACAACAAGGAGGAGTGAGGGAGGACCTCATAGGAGATACACTAAGAGTAGAAAAATTCGTTGAAAATATTAGGAACATCCATTTGCAAGTATAAAAGATGTTGAAGAAGTCATAGGAAAAATACAAGGCCAGGCATGATCAACAAATAAATGAGAAGTCATTCAAAGTGGTGGACAATGTTTGGTTACAGATGAACAAGGAAATATAATAGGGTCTTAGTAAGAAGATCAAAGATCTGCGGTATGGAAATTTCAAGATTTTGTAGGAGGTGGGAGATAACACCTACACAATCATTTGTTGATTAAGGTTGGTTGTCATTGATGTCAACCCTTGAAGAAATCCCCATAGCACAAAGGTTGGGTAATGGACCCAATATTGTTTGATGTAAAGATGAATCGTTATTGTCTTGTCATGGTTGATAATAAGTAGAAATGGATGAACTCCAAAGTGGTCCCCTTATGCTGAAAGCCTTCATGGGAATAATGAGATGAACGCCTATGAATTTATCAGTGAAACTATCCTAGATGGATATTTCTTGTCATGCCATTTCTGGTGGTATGTGTAACGTCACATAACTCCTCACGGTTTGAGAGTTATGGCCTTACGAAGTTGGAGGACCCTCATATGTCATCTAGAAGCCCCAAAAGGTCAAAGTAGTCAAAGTGGTTTAAGAGATTTTAAAAGGTAAATAATAAAGTGAAGTGATGAGTGTACTATAATTCAAAGTGAATACAAAATAAATTAATTCAATAATAAATTTAATGGAKAAATTAGAAGTGGGTTAACCCTAAAATAAGGAAAGTGGGCAAAGTGACCTAGAAGATGTTTTTAAGGAAGCTACTTGGAGAGTATAAATAAGAGGCAAGACTCTCTCATTTAATACACACTTGAGAATATTGAATAAATTTAGGTTTTTGAGGTAAACAAAGGATATCTAAGCTGAATTTCTGAGGAAAGTGATTAAAAGAAGGCTCGAATTCAAGGAAGGATAAATTCTTTTGATGATGCTTTCTAAGGTATGTGTTTTTCAGGTCATCTCACCATTTTCGTAATAATATTTTTTTTAGAATGATTCAGACCTTGAAATTGCTATTCCATTGAGGAAACATATCCAAGTATCTGTGGTAAAAAAATCATCTTGTGGGTCATTGTATTTTTGGAGTTACACTCCGTGGAAAATAGGGTTTGTGGCTAGTCCTTAAACTAGTCAAAAACAGATGTTTCGGGTAAAAATGTCATAACTTATTCATAACAGATCCAAATTAAGTAAGGCAAAATGTTTTGGTTAGAGTACAGTCTATAGTATTCTTTGTAACATTTTCAGATCAATTCAACAAATTTTTCGTGTGGGGCACGCTCTACAAGGTCGCTCTCTAGAATAAGCCAGAATTCAACAAGGTGTGCCATTTTTGCCATAACTCCTTTTATGAGAGGTTCCAAGTAGTGAAACCTCGAGAAATTTCATAAAACACACTGAATAACATTGTATATCGGTTTTAGATATTTATTCATTACAGATACAAAGTTACGATTATTTCAAGTTTGGGTTATTGACTAATCCAAAACTAGTCTTGTGAGACTAAAGAAACGTTTGATGAAAATGCTAGTATCTTGTTGTTAAAGTTAAGGAAGGTTTGTAGCTATGTGATCATATAAACCAGGTCTATTACAGAGTTACAAATCATATTCGGATGATGAAATTGATGAGGGATTTTGGTTGAGGTACAAGTTGGGTACATGGTTGAGACAAGTAGTTGATGNTTTATTCATTACAGATACAAAGTTACGATTATTTCAAGTTTGGGTTATTGACTAATCCAAAACTAGTCTTGTGAGACTAAAGAAACGTTTGATGAAAATGCTAGTATCTTGTTGTTAAAGTTAAGGAAGGTTTGTAGCTATGTGATCATATAAACCAGGTCTATTACAGAGTTAAAAATCATATTCGGATGATGAAATTGATGAGGGATTTTGGTTGAGGTACAAGTTGGGTACATGGTTGAGACAAGTAGTTGATGAGTTGGCACATACATGAGGTGTATAGTGGATGATGTTGGTACATATTGATGAGTGATAGTTGATGAGTACTTGACACATGATTGGTACATACTTGGTACATGGTTGGTTGCGCTTTTTTATGGTACATGTTGATTACAGTTTGTTTGGTACAGGTTGGTGCATGGTTGATGCACTTGTTTATGGTATAGGTTGATTACAGGTTGAGGTATAGGTTGATGCATGCTTTAGGTTTATTGGTACATGTTTACAACGGTATATATCACAGTGATAATGTGACAGTGGTTCCATCATTCTACTTCTACTTCAGGGCTGTTGGACGAGGCAAGGACATGTGGTTGTAGCCACCTTCTGGTTGTAGCCAGAGAACATAGGGGGTTGTAGCCTCCTTCTGGTTGTAGCCAAAGAATTGGAGAGTTGGAGATTCCCTTAGGTTGTAGCCTGAGAAACTAGGGGGTTGGAACTTCCTTCCAGTTGTAGTTGGAAAACAAAGGAAGTTGGTGCTTCCAATGAATGTAATTCTTCAATACATATATGATAAAGCATTATGTGGTTTTCTCCTGATTTGGGTTTCCACGTAAAACACTGGTGTACTGTGTATGTGTGTGATTGTTCATTTCTTATTGCTCATTATTGGATAATAATTCTACATTGATATAACACTTGGATTGTTTGGAGAAAAAGGATTATAATTATGCTATTATTGATTCACCCCCCCTCTCAGTAATCCAACATCATTCTACCCCCATACACGTGCATTTACTTAGTACTAAATGTGGATAATCTCAAACTTTACGAACCTTTTATTTTGGATCAAGAGAAAAAGTAGGGCCTATCTTCTATAGAGGAATTAGCACTAGATGCTCAAGAAAAATTGGCATAGGACACAATTTTGTAGAAGAATGCTAGAACTACAAGATAGGGGCAGCATGACCTTTGGCAGATTGGGTTAAAAGGATAACTTCTAGGAAAAGAAAAGTGGTACTCTAGGGAGAAGGTAGAGGAATTTGTTTTTCACCTCAATTAGTAAATCTTTTGGGGACCAAAAGCCTCCGTATATGGTAATATATGATTTGGATTGGATCATTATATTATTTTTTATCTATCTCGTTGCTTTCACTTTGGAAACAAATGGAGGAATCAATATGCATGGTCATTTTAATGGCAGGTCCTAGTTTGGAAAATTGTGGTTTGAAATCTTCCAGAGCCATTTTGAGGCATCAAATGGCATTTTTGGGGGTCAAAATTTTCTCATATTTAGCTAAAACCCCTTAATGCTATTCTATACATAGAGATATTTTTAACAATGAAAAAATCTCGTTAATTGAAGCTTGTATGTAAAAGTTATGCCTCCCACAAGTTGAACTACCGTGTTGATCACCATGGTACGAGTGGATGCCACGTCAACCCCCATTACTCACACATATGGGGATAGTAATGTATGGAATTTAAATATGATTCTATAAGGTCCAATTTTTTATCACAATTGAGGGTTGAGGAAGTCAAAACCCTTCCCCCAGATGGATATCAGGCGATGTTAAATACTGGGTCGCTAGGAGGAGAAGGGGTTCCATTCATTAACATTGTGCTTGTTCCATAATTGAGAAGAGAACTTAGGAGTGGTATTTTTAGAGAAAAAAAAGAGGAGAAGAGATTATATAACAACCATACAAGCCCCAATGTCAAAGGAAACTCCATAGAGAGTGCCTCTTTCTTTGTAATTGCATTTGAAGAAAATAGAGCAGAACAACCTCACCTTTTAGTCGGGTTTCCTCCTGTATTAGGTTTCTCAGGTTATATCTTATGTTTAGTTTTGGATGGCATGTGAGTATTTATTTATGATATCTATTTTTCTCATTTTATTTATTTCATACATTTTAAGCAGAAAATGAGTAATTAAAGAATCTAAGATCCAAAGGAAATTAACCTTCACACTAAATAGTTTAGTATTTTATTAGATATGTTGTGATGAGTTGTCCAGTGGAATATCCATGATAGTTTACAGATCACTAAAATTATGGGTTGGGATTATCCTTAAACATGTGTGTGGCATACACTTCTAGGGCTGTAAATTCCTCCTTGGTTGGATCAATGTTTGGATATAGTATATTGATATTCAAGGGGCACCTAATAATTTCAATATTTCTCCTTCAGATTTCATTTTTTCAATCATAATATGGAATGTGGACTAAATGCCAACAAACTTTTCCTCTAAATATTGGAACTGAGTGGGATGGGCCTATTATTGGTTCTAAGAGGGTTTGGCATGTTGTTGCTTCTCTGAGTTGGCCATGTTGTGAGTTTGAACCATCAGACCACTAAAGATTTTGTGGAAGTGTTATTCTCCACTTATCTCACTGCAATTTTGGGGCTTGAAAGGAGTCTGTTCAAATATACCCCAAATCACTGTACTATTAGTTCCACCTGAAAAGGGTTACTTAAGAGGTATACCCACACAATCAACATGACACAAGAAATATTTTGAGATAGGTCTCCCACAATGGTGCTGGTGGGACCCAATTTTCTTTTCTTTTCTAAGTATTACTCTTGTGGGAATATTATTCCCTACTAATTATTACTATGGTGATAGAATCTTCAAATTCCTTGTAGATGCACATATGTAGGAATTTCATTGTCTATTGTCTAAGCTAGGGTTTGCAAGGTCTTAGATATAGAAGAGTATCAAGTGTTATAGCTCTTTGATATACTTGCAGGTTCCAACAATATTGCTCGACCTAATATCTCAAGGAACTAACTAAGGAGGTTTGACTGAGCCCTTAGCCATATGACCCAACTACCCAGGTTCTAGAGAGTGATCTCCATGAGTGTTGTTTTTAGTGTATTATAGCAACAAGATGAAAAATTGACCGAGCTAGGGTTGGCTTCAGGTATTCCTAGAGGAATTTTGATATACCTAAAGGTACATGGAAGTGAGATTCTGTATACAAGTGTTGTCTAATGCAATACTACTTGAAAGGGTACCAATAAGGGTTATGAGGGTTTCCAACAAAGAGATTCCATGTGTATTTATTATGTGAATTCTTCCCCAATCATAGTTTTATTTGTTGAACAACAGATCACTATGTTATTTAAAGATCTTGAAATATGTCTCTAACAAAAAAAAAATCTTCTAAAAATTTAAGGTGCAATGGCTTAGGAAAGAGATTTGATACCACTTATACTATTCCTTAACCCTTATAATTGAAACACATTCAAGTATAAATATAATATAATTGCAATAACTAGATGCAATAGACAATAATACGAAAGATGTAAGAAACACCCTTGTATTATGATAATCCAAAGAAGGAAACAATGTTCATTTGACTTTTAAGGTGGGGAAACCTTTCATCGAGCATAGATCCAAATACAACAACCCAAGACAAACATTCCATAGTCTCTTCTCTTTAAATAACTTTTCAATAGAAAAAACCCTAACTACTTGTGGTCCTATCACTAATGGGTACCAACTACTTAGTGGGCCTTATAAAGTGGACCTTTTTACATTAAATAACTATCCACTACTATTTAATGGGCCTTATTAAGAAAGTATGGGCATGTAAAACACTTAACTAACTCCTAGGTAGCCAAAAGTATGGAGGTTATAGTAGGACCCTAACACAAATAACTTCTCTACCACTAAATATCTATACCTAGAAAAAGATCAACGACATATGGTGCACAATGTTATGACCCAATGGAGGCATACAAGGGGTTAAATGTGTATGACATGACCTCAAGGATGGGCATATGTGGGGTTGAATATACATGTAACGTGTATATATATATATATATATATATATATATATATATATATATATATATATATATATATATATATATATATATATATATATGTAATAGGGTCGGCCTAATAGTAAAGGGGCCTCATGTGCAAGTGTGAATATGTATTTATAGAGGTCATGTATTCATCATTGAAAACATGTGAATTGTGATGTATAAAGGTATTTGGTTATTTGGAGGGGGCTCCCCTATTCTTTAAGGAGTTATCATGTAACTTATCTATATTGTAGTTGTGCTCCATGTTCATATTTTGTACACGGTTTGTACTTCTGTTCTGTTATGATATTTCAATCATTTGGATAATTACATTTGGGATCAGAGCATTGATCCCATTGTTTTGCTTCCTCAAGAAAGTCATCTTGGAATTTTCACCATAACTATTTTTGGGGTCACTTAATAAAGAGAAACTTGGAGGATATTTAGAAGAAATATCAGATTGCTTATCATAAGAATTTCAGGTTCTGAGTTGTTGTACTTGCAGAGATACACCCTGTGGAAGTTAGGGTTTTTGACTAGCCTTGAAACTAGTCTCAAACATGTGTTCTGGGTAAAACAATCATATCTTCTTCATAGAGGATTCAAATTATGGGAGACTAGTTGGATTGAAAAGAGGACAAGCCGTAGTACTTTTTGTGTGAGTTTTATATTTAGATATCAAATATTGGGCATGTATCATTTTTTGCAAGTTCTCTCTCCATATTAGGCCAAAATTCAGCAAGGTTTGAGAAAGTTACCATAACTTTTATTTGGAACCCCAATTTAGATCAAACATGTGGCATTGTAGAGAATACATTTCAGTGTACTACAAGTCAAAATTTCAGACTTATAGGGGCCAAAATTTCAGAAATACATCAGAAGGAAGGTCGACCAAGAGGACAGACTCCAATTCAGGGTTTCAAAGGGATTTCAAAAGCCATTGGAAAGAGAAAACATAGAATATTATATTGGAACAAGGAATATAACTATTTGAGATCATTATTCCTAATATATTGAGGTTGTAAGTTGAGGTCCGGGTTATAACTCAATTATGAATCAATGGCAATACCTACCTTTAGTGGAGATGAAGATAAAGATGAAATCAATCATGGGGAATGGTTGATAATGATAAGGAAAAATTACAAGACTCCTTTTGGGATGTGTCTTTATTTGAATGGTGAAGTTGGTAAGTGGTGGTATAGCTTTGATAATGATACTAGATGAAGCACCACATGGGAAGTATTTGAAGAATTATTCTCAAACAAATGTATCAAGGAGTAAAAAACGGAGTCAACATATAAAATTCAAGATGAATTAAAATAACAAAAGGAAGAGATTAAGAAGAAGGCTGAGGATCTATCTAATATATGATCCCTTAATGAATCATCATTAAGGAGGTTAAAAACTTAAAGGAATAAAATAGTAGCAAAGCAAAGTGGGAAAATGATGATCAAGGGAATATTTGAAAAGGAAAGATGAAGATATATGTATATTATGAAATCATAATAAAAAACTAATGGAATAGGTTTAAATATTGAAAGAAGAAAAGAATAATTATCAAAATCAAGAAGAAACAAGGATCTTAGATGAAGAATCTACCAAAATACATGAAGAGAAAATTTGCAAGGTTGAGGAATCCCTAAATACTGATGAGGTAAAATTAAAAATGCAATATGGAATTGAAGAAGGATGCCAAAATTTGATAGATGGGGCTACATTGCAGCTTCAAAAGGAGAAATAAGACAAGATTCAAGAAGGTCAATAAAAGATACTTGAAAATTTTGAACTCCATCTAGAGGATGTACATGCCAAATATGATGATATTCTCTCCAAGGCTAGAGTATTCAAAGACCAAGCAAACATGAGCGATGATGCCATTGTCTCTGAAAATAACATAGATGAAATGAGCATGCAGAGTGAAGAAAAAACATCAAATGTGAAACCATATTGAAACCCTCATTACCAAGAAATATTTCAAGGAGGACAAGAAGGTCGATATCAACATTATCAAGGAAGAATATGGAATACTTGTCTATATTCATGGAACAAGGAATCACAGAACCTCTCTTCAACAAGCTATTATCAGAGACCAACAACCAGTACAAATTGGAGAAGCTTCAACAACAATGCATGAAATCAAGGGAAATAAAATTATGCAACAACTAGCCACCAAGGATTACGACCGGATGGATAGATCATATCAATGGAATGATGACAGTAGGAACATAAGAAAATCATATTACTTGGTTTCATCACATGTGAATCCTTTAATGGCAAAGCTTTGAGGAAAAATCTTTTTGAAGGAGGGTACTATGTTATGACCCAACATGGGCATACATGGGGTTAAATGTGTATGATATGACCCCAAGGAGGGGCATATATGGAGTTAAATATACATGTAATGTGTAAATATATATGTAATAGGGTTGTCCTAATAGTAAAGGGGCCTCATGTGAAAGTGTGAATAGGTATATATAGAGGTCATGTATTCATTATTGAAAACATGTGAATTGTGATGTGTAAAGGTATTTAGTTATTTGGAAGGAGTTCCCCTATTCTTTAAGGAGTTATTGTGTAACTTATCTATCTTGGAGTTGTGCTCCACACTCACATTCTCTACATGGTGTGTACTTATGTTCTACGTATTTGGATCATAACACACAATCTCTTCATTATGATGAAAATAGTTAGAACGACAACTTGTGCCACACAATACATAACTACCTAATAAGTTATGATGCTTAGTTGTGATAAAGAAACAAACACTTATAAATGAGAAATGTGTCTCATACTTTTATTCCTATTCCAATAAAGTAACAATTTCCAAATAATTTCATTTATCACATAATGAATCATGGTAATTGTTAATTATATTATAATATGTTATACAAAACTAAAAATGTAATAATAATAAATGTAATATAAATTAAATAATAATTATTCACAAATCTTTATATATTTAAAAAACACTATAATTTAATAACTAAAAAACAATTTTATTTGATATTATTAATAAGTAATTTTTATGATCTATATAATATATTATAAAAATAAAAATATAATAATAATAATAATTTAATATAAAATAAATAATATTCAGAAATCTATATATATATATAAAGCCCTAGCTCAAGTATATAAACCATGAATTCAATGATATCCCCTCTGAAGATCGAGATCGGTTCATTCATATGGCCACTTAGTGGGATTTTTGGAGCATTTCATTACAGGTGGATATCCTTGATTTATTCCGTTCCATCAATAAATCGATTTGGCCCCATTGAAATCAATCCGAATTGGCTGCGTATTAAAATAACTATTAATGTGTATATTTAATGAGAAGCTCTGGTTAAATTCAATGAGTAGTTATTATGATTTAATTAGTTGTGTTTATTTATTACTTAGAAATGGTCAGATTTAATGAGCTTCTAATTATATATGAATTTTTAATGGACATGATTTTATATACTCTGAATAATAAATGAAAGATTGTGATTTGAATTATTAACTTTTTTTGCATCACAAAACATGTCTCTTCATCATTAAAAAAAAAAAAAAGTGATTAAAATAATTCATCATTAAAAAAGATGATTAAAATGATTAAAATAATAATCTTTGTTCACTTTACATTTAGATCTTTTATTACTTTTAAATTTTTTTATTTTTTTTAATAAACTTCAGTTTTTACTGCATTTAGGCTTTTTACCAAGTAATTGTTGTAAGTAGGTGAGTGAGGCACCTTCAACTTCACCTTATTTACAAGCTGGTGGAGTGAGTGGAGTTCTTTTACCAGGAATGGGTGAAGCCAACTTTACCTTCTTGTGGAGTATGGGGACAGAATGGGGCACCATCCATTTTTTTTTGGTAAAATTAAATATTGGTTTTCTGTAATTTGCTCATTGATAAGCCTCCACACTATTCATTAATTTGATCAATTTTTTTCATCATTTAATTTTCTGTTGGAAGTTTGATTACATGCAATCAGAATGAGGTTTCAATCTCTCTATGAATCTTTTATCAACAACCACAATATTTGTTAATTTGATCATTTTCTCCATTATTTAATTATTATTATTATTTTTTTTTAAGTTTGATTACAAGCGACCATGCAATCAAAATTAGGTTTCCATCTTTTGTATTGTTAATTTGATCATTTTCTATTTTTTTTGGTTAATATCCACGAATAGATCTTTTACGATAAGAAGGTTTGCCACGCAAATTCAGTCTGTATGTACTTGGAAAGCATCCCTGTATCAATCTACATGCATGACATTGACTAATGCCATTTCTATAACATAAATGAAGGATTTGATAGAAACATGTAATTAATAATTAATATCACTTTTACATATAAATAAAATTTTTATAATATTAATTCATGCCGTTGAGTAATACCACTTCTATAATACAAATGAAGGATTTGATGTCCTATAACACTTAAATAATATAATTAATAAAAATATTATTTTAAAAAATATAAATAACAATTAAGTATACTAACATATATTTACAACTTAAGTTTACATAAAAAAATCTAAAGATATATGCCCATTAAGTGTATATGGCACCACTCAAGATATGTATTGCACTTTGCCATGATTTGAGATTTAATCATAAAACAAACATTGCATTATTAATCAAATGAACATTTTATGAGTAATAATTACATTACTAATTAAATGAGCATAAAATTTATTATAGATGATGTCATCATCAAATTTATGATGTTTTCTTAAGCTTAAGAGAATATAGAATAGTTGGTTCAAGATATTAGTGGAGAGTGAATACTTTTTTCAAATATTTGTGAGATAAATTTTCATTCTGATTTACTTATTAAGAATAACATATTCTACATAAATTGTTGACAATCTTATAGGAATTGTAATAGTCCTACACAAAAGTTTACACGAAGGGTTAAAAGGAATCACATTTTTTTCTCGGACTAATAAAATAATCAAACATGATATGATGGTGTTGAAATGAAACTTTTAATCCTGAGGAACAATCCCAATGAGCTCCTAACGAAGATAAATTGCATTTATGAATAGAATTATGTGTTTAGCATGCTAACTACTTAGAAGAATTAAAAGATTAATCTAAACATAAAGACATAGAAAGAAAGAGTACGTAAGGGTCCTTAGCCCTTTTGAGTGGGCTCTACCCAAGCATCACAAGGAACCTTGAAAAGACTAATGTGATGGAAAATATAAAATATTCACCGATTCATCAAAGCAAGTACAACGATGGAGCAAAGCTCAAAGTTTTCAAGGTCTTTGAACAAATGACAAGATGTAATCTTTCAATTCTCAATCAAAAACTAACTCAAGGCAATCCCTTGATTTTTATTTATACTTCTAGGAAGATCGAATCTATCCTTTAATCCAGGAGGAATTTTGGGGCTATGCTCCCCAAGACTTCGTCAATTAGAATCCTCATCCTCTATTGGTTGTCTTATTGATTTTGAAGTTTGAGGTTCAGGAAGTTGGATTGAAATGACTCCTTAATATATGGTAGCAAACTGGTGGTAGGTGACCCTTGTATTTCTTCGTCTGTTGGGACCTCCAACCTTCCATGTGTGGCTCAACCTGTTTATGTTAGGCTACAAACACAATATTATCATAAAAACTTAGCATAAGCATAACTTATCACATCAACTCAAATCATTCATTAAATAATTTTGGAATAACCACAATTTATATTAAGCATGGTAAAAAAGGTGATTTTTTAGATACATAAATGGTAAAAAAGTGTGTCCTTGATGGGCCTTTTGATAGATATTATATAGGCCCATCATTACCCCCTAGATTAAGGTTTTGCACACCCTTGTGCAAACAAAAGGATGAGATGCCCCCTCTATACTATTGTTTCTAATACTCTATACACCTCTCTTTGATATCCCATTATGTATAACTACTACTAGCTCCTTGTTCATAGTATCCCCTAGTCCTTTCAACCTCTTCCCACTCTTTCTTTTCTTTTTCCTTGTTTAATTCAGCTGGTGGGGTGTGTCGAAGGTTGTATGAGGAGAGGGGGATTAACCTTTAATCCAATCCACTTTAATTTTATCCTTGTTTTTTTTTATACCAGTGGGTTCTAAAGAATTCAAGCTGCAGAGTAGTGGGAGAATGTGGTTCCCTCATTTGGAGATCATGAGGTAAGGACTGCCACCTCATATGGCAAGCTTATGGTACTTCTTCTCCTAGAAGCCTCAAAGTATATCCAAGGTGTTCCATAGCCGCTACTTGTTTCTCCTCCCAAATTGGGGCCACGTCTTGGTTTGAAGAAAGAGTTTCATGGATGCCCAAGAAATACTTGGGTCTAGGAACTTCAACCCTGATCCAGAGGGGGATGTGGAGCTCTTCTTCCTTATACCTTTTTATCTCAGTTTCTGTGAGCTCCTCATGCCTCAACCAATATGAAAAAGACATTATTTGCACATCCCCTACATATGGATCGAGAATCCATTTGTAGGGGTGAAAGAGCCTACCTTTCTCTTCTATGTTGTGGTCTTAGTATATTTGCACAAAGGATTTAAGAGTCTCAATAGAGCGATTAGCTTACTGTGCTAAATTTTTAACTGGAATTTGTACCATTTTTCCTTTAGGGACAATGTGTATACTTTGGTTGGATGTAAACAATTCCACATTTCTTGAGAGAATTGATCCATTATTTCCAAGGATGCTCCCATGAATTCAATCCTATCATTCTTATCAACCAACTCCCTTTTGGTTTCTTCCAGTTCTTTCCTCAATGTTTTGTTTTCCAACATTAATTTATTGCTATGCTTTGTTTCCTGCATATTTATGATTTGCAATTTTTCGTGTAGCTGCTAGAGTTGCTACTCCAAATCCCTTTCATTAACTTATATTTGTTTTCCCTTGTTTCATTTTTCCATCCTTTTCCATTGGAGAGATTTTGTTTCAAACTTCTCTAATTCTAGAAAAGTATAATGTAGAAGGGTACTTGTTGGTTTTCTTTCTCTTGAAGTCCCCCCTATTTCTAGTGAGTTCTCTTTATGTGGTGATTTATCCTTTTCCTGTGGTGTTTTCCCTTCCCCTCCCGGATCCTCTACAGGACTAGAGTCCTCAATTTTGATTAGGGTATACGGGGGTGTTACCATTTTATCAGTGCTCTGTGTTGCAACCTTTTTCTTCGTGTAGGACTTCCTTCTACTCTATTGAGTGGGATATTTGAATTTTAACTTTAAGGGGCTTGTCAGTGGTTTCTTTAGCTTTATCAAGGTTCCAAATACCTCTTTATTTGAAACCTTCATCTTTACCTTCTTCTTCTTTCTCTTTTGCTAGGAGGATCCTATCTTTCTAGCCTTCTTTGTATTCCTCACATCTTCCCCTTCTTCTTCTTCATGCATTTGTTCCCTCATGGATTCCTATGCCTACAAGAAGGCCTACCTATTCATTTCTCCAAAATATGCCTAGGGAATTGTTGTGACAAGCACTACAACCCTCCATTTTCTCTCTTTTATCTTGTGTAACCTCTAGAAAATGGATCCCCTCACCATTTGAGCTTAAGATAAATTCTTGTGGGTATCTCTCTCTAACTTAAGATCCTTAGAAGAATCATGTTTCCCTTAGGAAATCATGTTTGAATGAAAGTGTTTGAATACTTTGTTTTTAAATCCAAACAGTTGAAACCAACCAAGTTAATAAGAACTCCTCTGATAAGAATAAGAGGAGTTACTTCAAACTCCTCTGATTCACATTAGAGGAGTTCTTTCCTTCCTTGCTGATATCACTTGTTATCGTGCAAGTTAACAAAAACTACTCCGATACGAATTGGAGGAGTTAGTTCTAAATAAAGGAGCACGCCAATCCATTCTTTTCGAGCTCACGACTTATCTGCACCCTCCACGTGGCACTAAGATTAAGGTAAGGGCATATTTTCTTTTCTTATTTTTAGGGTTAGGGATTCTTTAAAATTCTTACCTACCATGTCGTTTTCCTTTCTTCCTCGCATCAATCAACCGGTTCTCCCCACTACCATGTATTTAGTTAGATCTACAATCAACATATGCCAATACACTTTTCACCCTCCTACCATTACCACGACATTCTTCGCTCGGTAACGTTGTTCTAGTTGGCCCTTATAGAGGCAATGAAAACATCATTTTCTTCGACCTCAGAATTAATATCTCATTCGAGGCCCTAAGTCTTGCATAAGTCTTGTTAATCCATGTAGTTTTTGATCGGAATAGGTCTTGGTAACCCTCCCGATGAGATCAAAATAGTTACAAGAAACTCCTCCGACCCTACGCTCGTTCAAAAAGAAATCATACTTAGCTCTTGTCTCGAAACCCTTAGAGTTCTTTCTATCGAAATAATTGTTAAGAAAGAACTCAAATCATTCATTAAATAATTTTTGAATAACCACAATTTATATTAAGCATGGTAAAAAGGTGAGTTTTTAGATACATAAATGGTAAAAAGGTGTGTCGTTGTTGGGACTTTTGATAGATATTATATAGGCCCATCATTACCCCCTATCTTATGGTTTTGCACACCCTTGCACAAACAAAAGGATGGGATGTCCCCTCTATACTATTGTTTATAATACTCTATACACCTCTATTTGATATCCCATTATGTATAACTATTGTTAGCTCTTTGTTCATAGTATTCCTTAGTCCTTTCAACTTCTTCACACTCTTTATTTTCTTTGTCCTTTTTTAAATCAATTGGTGGGGCATTTCGAAGGTTGTATGAGGAGAGGGGGATTAACCTTTTTAATCCAACCCACTTTACTTTTAGCCTTGTTTTTTTTTATAACAGGGGGTTCTAAAGAATTCAAACTGCAAAGCAGTGGGAGAAAGTGGTTCCCTCATTTGGAGATCATGAGGTAAGGACTGCTACCTCGTATGGTAGGATTTTGTTGATTCTTCTCCTAGAAGCCTCAAAGTATATTTAAGGTGTGCCATAACCTCTACTTGTTTCTCCTCCCAAATTGGGGCCACGTCTTGGTTTGAAGAAACAATTTCATGGATGCCCAATAAATACTTGGGTTTGGGACTTCAGCCTTGATCCAGAGGGGGATGTGGAGCTCTTCTTCCTTATACATTTTTATCTTAGTTTCCCCAAGCTCCTCATGCCTTAACCAATATGCAGAAGACATTATTTTTACGTCCCCTACATATGGATCATGAATCCATTTGTAGGGGTGAAAGAGCCTACCTTTCTCTTCTATGTTGTAGTATTGGTATATTTCCACAAAGGATTTACGAGTCTCAATGGGGTGATTAGCTTACTCTGCTAATTTTTTTAACTATAATTTGTACCATTGTTCCTTTAGGGACAATGTGTATACTATGGTTGGTTGTATACAATTCCACATTTCTTGAGAGAATTGATCCATTATTTCCACGGATACCCCCATGACTTCAATCCTATCATTCTTATCAACCAACTCCCTTTTGGTTTCTTCTAGATCTTTCCTTAATGTTTTGTTTTCCAATATTTATTTATTTCTACGTTTTGTTTCCTGCATCTTTATGATTTGCAATTTTTCCTGTAGGTGCTAGAGTTGTTGCTCCAAATCCCTTGCATTACCTTATTTTGTTTTTCCCTTGTTTCATTTCACCATCCTTTTCCATTGGAGGGATTTTGTCTTGACCTTCTCTAATTCTAGAAAAGTATAATGTAGAAGGGTGCTTATTGGTTTCATTTCTCTTGAAGTACCCTCTATTTATAGTGAGTTCTCTTTATGTGGTGATTTTTCCTTTTCCTGTGGTGTTTTCCCTTCCCCTCATGGATCCTCTGCAGGACTAGAGGAATCCTCAATTTTGATTGGGGTGGATAGGGGTGTTACCATTTTATCTGTGCTTTGTGTTGCGACCTTTTTCTTCCAGTAGGACTTCCTTCTTATTTTTTGAGTGGAATATTTGTCTTTTAACTTTAAGGGGCTTTTCAGTGGTTTCTTTAGATTTATCAAGGTTCCAACTGCCTCTTTATTGGAAGCCTCCATCTTTACCTTCTTCTTATTTCTCTTTTTCTTGGAGGATCCTAGCCTCCTAGCCTTCTTTGTATTCCTCACATCTTTCCCTTCTTCTTCTTCATGGAATTGTTCCCTCATGGCATCTTATGCCTACAAGAAGGCCTACCTATCCATATCTACAAAATATGCCTAGGGAATTGTTGTGAAAGACACTACAACCCTCTGTTTTCTCTGTTTTATCTTGCATAACCTATGGAAAATGGAGCCCCTTACCTTTTGATCCTAAGAGAAATTATTGTGGGTCTCTCTCTCTAACTTAAGATCCTTAGAAGAATCATGTTTCCCTTAGGAAATCATGTTTGAGTGAAAGTGTTTGAAGACTTGGTTTTTAAAGCCAAACAATTGAAATCAACCAAGTTAATTTAAGAACTCCTCCGATAAGATCAAAGGAGTTACTTCAAACTCCTTTGATTCACATCAGAGGAGTTCTTTCCTTCCTCACCGATATCCCTTGTTATCGTGCAAGTTAAAAAAAAACTACTCTGATACAAATTGGAGGAGTTAGTTTTAACTCCTCTAATTCATATCGAAGGAGTTTCTACCATTGGCTCCAATATTATCGAAGAAATTTACTTCAGACTCTTCGACCTCAACTGCCTGACCTACCCAGCTGAAATGACCAATAAGACAATTAAACAGAGGATAACCAAGGTTATTGTTATCTTTCTGAAGAGACCAAGTGAGAAATGTTCCAAAACATCGAGAACACCAATTTGTCCTATTCGAGTTCGTGAATTATCCACACACTCCACGTGGTGCTAGGATTCAGGTAAGGGAATCTTTGTTCTTCTCATTTTTAGGGTTAGAGTTAGGGTTATGGATTATTTAAAATTCCTACCTACAACATCGTTTTCCTTTCTTCCTCACATCAATCATTTAGTTCTCCCCACTACCATGTCTTTAGTTAGCTCTACAATCAACATATGCCAATGCACTTCTTACCCTCTTACCATTACCACGACATTCCTCGCCTGGAAACACTGTTCTAGCTGACACTAATAAAAACCATGAAAACATATTTTTCTTCGAACTTAGAATGAATATCTCATTCGAGGCCCTAAGTCTTGCATAAGTCTTGCTAATCCATGCAGTTTTCGATCGGAAGAGGTCTTGGTAACCCTCCTAATGTGATCGGAAGAGTTCCAAGAAAATCCTCCAACCCTACGCTCGTTCACAAAGAAATCATACTTATCTCTTACTCTCGAAACCCTTAGAGTTCTTGCTATCGAAATAATTATTACTAACTCCTCCGAAAACATCAGAGGAGTTATTACTAACTCCTCTGATGTGGTCGTAGGAGCTACAAATAATTTCTTCACATTACTTGTACCACTTGGATATAACACTTCTGACCATATCGGAGGAGTTATTACTAACTGCTCTAATATGATTATAAAATTTTCTATTAATATCCCTGATATTTATAAAGTCTAAAGATACTTGGTAAACCCTTCTGATGGCTTATCAAGGTAATTGAAAATAACTCCTCCGACCATGATTATAGGATTTATCCTTAACCTCCCTGATATGAGATTGTTCGAGCAGTTTCCACTTGCATTGGAAGATTTATTTCCTAGACCAATGATTTTTGCTTTTCAAATCCTAGTGTCCACCTTTTCCTCCCAAATGTTTTACCAGGTTGCTTAAACATGCCTACCATTATCCTGACATCCTTAGAGGACGACTCTCTATCTTATAATAGTCTCAATAAATCCTCTGGTATTTCAATCATTTAGTTGCATTGAATGGTATGTTATATCCTATTATGCACCCTAAACTTATCTTTTTGGCATGTTCTAACATGCCATTGCGAAAGAAAACGACAGGAAAAGAATCAAGAGCTGAAGCCTTTGGAAGTTTCCAACAAGTAGGAGAGCTAGAGAATATTGGGGCTACATATGATGATACAAATAGACTTCTAGAAAAGGATGGAGAAACCTTGAAATGGGGAGAAGCTTACCACATGTTCAAAAAATCAAATTTCTCTGCTAAAGATGAATATCCAGATGAGCTTAAAGCGTTCAAAAATATTAGAAAATCATGGATCTTCATGGTAGAAGCACATCCAAAAGTTTTCCCTTGCGCAGATGCCATCTCCTGGATTTTGAAGAACACCGACATAAAAAATAGATATGTATGCAACACAACAAAGGAGACTGTTAAGAACCAAAATAGATCTACCAATATAATCACCACAAATACTGAATACACAATATATCCACAAAGCAAGATAGAAGAAACCACATTCTATTATTATCAAACCCTTGAGGTAGAGAAACACCATACAATGGATCCTATTATGGAAGGGATCCTCTCCTGTTCACTTGCCTCTTTGAGGGGGCAACCTCCTACTGAGCTTCAACTCCAAATACAATACTTCTCTTCATAACTAAGAACATAAACCAGATCTGTAAATATACTTCATAAATAACCAAGAATAAACCATAAACCATTCACTATAACATGAACACAAGAAATAGAGAAAACCCTTGAGGTAGGGTAACACCATATATTAATCCTTATGGAAGGATAAAACTCCTCAAGCAATCCTTGCTTGTATAATCACAATATTCTCCACTATGTTTCATTACATTACCTACACTTCTTTATATAGCTCTCCCTATCTCCTAGGAACCTTCTAGAGAGCCTTCTCACATTTATTACATCCAACTACTATAGTGGGCCTTTATTAATATAGTGGACCTAGTCCACCTTACATTGAATGACCACATTCCCATATATTAATTGACTTCCACTAATAACACATAACTACATTCCCATTGGGCACCTCCCTAGGTACCCGATATTACCTCCCTAGGTATACTACATTCCATCCCCCTTCACATGTTTCATCCTCGAAACATGAGAAGAAACCATACAATATGACCGACTAAGCAATGTAGCCAACTGGTGCCAAGTACGACCATCCATCCATCCCAATGGAAGTTGAACATTATGTCTATCTGCTACCTTTTCACCCGCATCTTTCTCTGCATCATGTCGGGGTTTCCATGGGATTGTTTCTTTAGCTTAAGCTCTTCTCGTAGTGCTGGTAGTCCTCCATGCACCTCTTGATCGGTTTCCTGTCTGGTGCCCTGCTGGTGCATAAATGTGTTCATGCACATGCCCTTGCCTTGATGACTTTTTCATCTCTATATGATGTGGATGGCAATATACAACAACTGTAGGAATTTGTTCTTTTTTCTTCAAATCTGCAACACTTTGTGCCTTTTAGTCAATGACCTCCTTAGCTTCATGATTATGTCCTTCTTGTAGTTTTGCTTTATCTCCTTTTGTAGACTCTGCCTCTGATTCAACTTCGGACTGGGTAATAAATTCTTTGCTAGCCTCCATGGGTCCATCTTTTTTACTAAGAGACACATTCTGCAATGTGATTTTCTTTTTCTTGTACCACAACTTTAAAAACTTCTTTTGCACATTAATATTAATGGTACCCACTGATTCTATCCAAGGATATCCCAAAACAATATCCACTTCATCTATATTCATAGCATAAAAATCTGAATGCAACACATATTTATCCATGGTAATCTTCAAATCTTTAAAAATTTGAACATTTTTACCCTCAACATGTGTGCTATGAATATTCTTTATTGGAACTTACAATTTATTAACCAACTGAACATTGATAAAATAATGCATGAAACTAGGGTTAATAGAAACAATGATATTTTCTTTATGAATACAACCATGAACATGTAATATAGATTTTTCACATGAAGGTAGCTAGAGAGGTAGTGGGGGGGCCTAGAGGGCCCATAGTGATAATAGTGGAGGTCATTCAATGTAAGGTGGACTAGGTCCACTATATTATTAAATAAGGCCCACTATGGTAGTTAGATATAATAAATGGATAATTATATATAATAAATGTAAGAGGACTTCTTAGAAGGTTCTATTTCTAGAAGATTCCTCCTCTAGAATGTTCTTAGGTGATGGTAGAACTATATAATGGGGCTCAAGCAATGTAATGAGACATGAAGAGAAAGCATTGTATTTGGAGTGGTAGCTCAATAGGATGATGCCCCCTCGAAGAGGCAAGTGAACAGGAGAGGATCCCTTCCATGATAGGATCCATTGTACGATGTTGCCCTACCTCAAGGGTTTCTATAATAAAGTTGTGGTTTTCTATATGGTTTCATATATCTTGTGTGGTGATTGTATTCATATATATTTGGATCTATTGTGATATTTTGTATTCAGTATTGGAGTCTTAACAAGTGGTATCAGAGCACTTTCCTTGGGCAGACATTGTGGGCAAATATTTTTTATTTTTGCAGATTTTTTTTTTCGGAGAAGAAAAAAGAGAGCCGCAACATTCTTGAAGTTTTCGGTATATTTTTGTAAAAAATTTCTAGAAAAGGGTTGTATATCTGAGTTCCTCTCAGAAAAAGGGTTGTATATCTGAGTTCCTCTCAGAAAAACACCCAAGTTTAACAAACAAATCATCTGAAACGGAGTCCAGGAAGTCAAGATATTGAAGTTTTAAAATCTGCAAATTTTCAGGATTTTTTCCGTGGACGGCGGCGAGATTTTTTTTATTTCTGTAGCATCTGGAGGTCAAATTTGCCCAAATAAATTACATATATGAGTTCCTCTCATAATTTCACCCAATTTCAAAAAAACAATCAGCCAAAATGGAGTCCGGGAAGTGAAGTTATAAACATTTTAACTTCAACAGTTTTTTATGGTTTTTCCAAAAAAAGCCGCGATTTTCTACCGTAACTTATTGGGTGAGTTCATAGGATGCTCAAATGGCTATTTCTTCTCAAAACCTGAAAGAAATTCTTGAATCATTCAAAGCTCAATTGTTTCACATATTGGATGACAGATTTGATGCATTTGTACATGGCCTCACAGACAGCCTCACAGACGGCCTCAATAATAGTTTTCGTAGTATTCAAGATTCATCGAATAACATGCAGGAGAGATTTCTTATGGAGGGCCTTAGGAATGAATATAATCAAGAAATATATGCTTGGTATGATTTTGAGGCAGATTGTGATGATTGGTATATGGATAGTTGTCATTTCTGGGATGATAACCACTTTCATATTTTATTTGATGACTCTACTCCACCTTCTGTAGAGAACATCAATGTCCCACATTAGGAGCTACTTACCAACGTTCAGTCTACATATTTTACAGTGGTATTATTCATTCCAGATTCTTCTACGACCCTTCTCCACTATGTGGATGGATCTTCTTATTTGGATCCACATGATAGGTGTCAGTCTTTGGAGCATCATTTGGAGTTGGTTATTGGGTTCCAAAATCTTCCACGGGGAGTTCACATGAGCACTTGGACATGGGACCCGGGATTACAATGGTGGTTGAACTACTTCAGCATGGTGGATTTCCTTTCTACATGGGACCTTGGTTCTTCAGTCTTCTTTAGCATTATGGTCCACAATTATCCATGGGACCCTAGTATATGGTTGTACATCAAGCGTTGAGGACAACACTTTCATAAGGGGGATGGAATGTAAGATAGCTAGAGAGGTAGTGGGGGGGCCTAGAGGGCCCATAGTGATAATAGTGGAGGTCATTCAATGTAAGGTGGACTAGGTCCAATATATTATTAAATAAGGCCAACTATGGTAGTTAGATATAATAAATGAGTAATTAGATATAATAAATGTAAGAGAACTTCTTAGAAGGTTTTACTTCTAGAAGATTCCTCCTCTAGAATGTTCTTAGGTGATGGTAGAACTATATAAAGGGGTTCAAGCAATGTAATGAGACATGAATATAAAGTATTGTATTTTGAGTGGTAGCTCAATAGGAGGATGCCCCCTCGAAGAGGCAAGTGAACAGGAGATGATCCCTTCCATAAAGGGATCCATTGTACGGTGTTGCCCTACCTCAAGTATTTCTATAATAAAGTTGTGGTTTTCTATATGGTTTCATATATCTTGTGTGGTGATTGTATTCAAATAACTTTGGATCTATTGTGATATTTTGTATTCAGTATTGGAGTCTTAACAAGTGGTATCAGAGCACTTTTCTTGGGCAGACATTGTGGGCAAATATTTTTTATTTTTGCAGATTTTTTTTTTCGGAGAAGAAAAAGAGGGCCGCAACATTATTGAAGTTTTTGGTATATTTTTGTGCAAAATTTGAAGAAAAGGGTTGTATATCTGAGTTATTCTCATAAAAACACCCAAGTTGAAAATTTTTTTGTCCGAAACGGAGTCCAGGAAGTCAAGATATTGAAGTTTTAAAATCTGCAAATTTTCAGGATTTTTTTCGCGGACGACGACAATAATTTTTTTTTTATTTCTGTAGTATCTGGAGGCCGAATTTGCCCAAATAAATTACATATCTGAGTTCCTATCACAATTTCACCCAATTTCAAAGAACAAATCAGCCAAAATGGAGTCTGGGAAGTGAAGTTATGAACATTTTAACTTCAGCAGTTTTTTATGGTTTTTCCAGAAAAAGCCGCGATTTTCTGCCGTAACTTATTGGGTGAGTTCATAGGATGCTCAAATGGCTATTTCTTCTCAAAACCTAAAAGAAATTATTGAATCATTTAAAGCCCAATTGTTTCACACATTGGATGACAGATTTGATGCATTTGTACATGGCCTCATAAACAACCTCACAGACGGTCTCAATGATAGTTTTCGTAGTATTCAAGATTTATTGAATAACATGCAGGAGATATTTCTTATGGAGGGCCTCAAGAATGAATATAATCAAGAAATATATGCTTGGTATGATTTTGAGGTAGATTGTTATGATTGGTATATGGATAGTTGTCATTTCTGGGATGATAACCACTTTCATATTTTATTTGATGACTCTACTCCACCTTCTGTAGAGAACATCAATGTCCCACATCAAGAGCTACTTACCAACGTTCAGTCTACATATTCTACAGTGGTATTATTCATTCTAGATTCTGCTACGACCCTTCTCCACTATGTGGATGGATCTTCTTATTTGGATCCACATGATAGGTGTCAGTCTTTGGAGCATCATTTGGAGTTGGTTATTGGGTTCCAAAATCTTCCACGGGGAGTTCATATGAGCACTTGGACATGGGACCCGGGCTTACAATGGTGGTTGGATTACTTCAGCATGGTGGATTTCCTTTCTACATGGGACCTTGGTTCTTCAGTCTTCTTTAGCATTATGGTCCAAAATTATCCATGGGACCCTGATACATGGTTGTACATCAAGCATTGAGGACAACACTTTCATAAGGGGGATGGAATGTAAGGTAGCTAGAGAGGTAGTGGGGGGGCCTAGAGGGCCCATAGTGATAATAGTGGAGGTCATTCAATGTAAGGTGGACTAGGTCCACTATATTATTAAATAAGGCCCACTATGGTAGTTAGATATAATAAATGGGTAATT
>JASDQU010244891.1:70757-120464 GCA_032191745.1 Picea mariana
GCAGATGTAGTCTGACCCGAAGTAGCTAAAGGGGGTTGCAGGACACAGGTGTCTACAACCAAAGGAAATGCAAAGTGGATCCAGGGAAACACTCTCACACAGATCTAACTACTCTTTATCTTTCTTAAGCCTACTTCGCATAGTATATCTCATATCTAACACTATAATGCATTAACAGTATATCATAGATCAGAATAACACAACATAAATCACACACAACAACAGGATATACATGGTTCACCCTCTCCCTCGGGCTACATCCACAGAACCATGCTTTACAATATATTAAGTGAAAGCATACAGTTCTATCTGCGCTCTTAGCTTGCATATCTCTCTCTTTCTCTCTCTTCCCTCCCTGCGCACCCAACTGTAGGGTTGATCTTCGCACCCAGATGAAGATATTACAATACGAGAATGCTCTCTCTCTCACAACAATAATAATCACTCATAACATGTACGAATGTCGAATCAACAACAACAAAAACAATAAGAACAACAAAAAAAACAACAAAAACCCGATCCCAAGTCCTCTAGACCTTTATTTATACATTACAATATCTCACCGACAACCTTAGGCCAAAACCTAGGTGTAAAAACCCTAAATACCAAAACCCTAGGTGTCTAAAACCCTAGGTCAACTTGACCCATGTTTTCAGGGCTTCGACATCCTGTCTTTTCTTCTTTCTTGTGAGGTTCTCCAAAGCATCTATTGGTGGCTTTTTCCACTTTCCGAGTCATCCACGATCCATCTTCCTTTCTGATCTGTCTTCCTCGATCTCCCCGTCCAACATATTTCTTTCTCTTACTTCACTTCGTCATTTCTTCTCTTTTGGTCACTTCGACCCAATCTCAGTCGACTTGTCTTCCACGTAGTTCGCACTTCACGCTTCTTTCCTTAATCCTCGCAACCTTCCATAAACAAGGACCAATAGGCCCCCAACACTCACATGTGACTTGTCCTGAGGAACTTTAAGTCTGAACCTTCTCTTTTTCTTCGTCTTCGGACTGCGCGGGGCAGCCTGTGCTTTCTGCTCCGTCCCACCCTTCTTTCCTTGTGCAGACTATCTTTTCTATATTTGGTACCCATTTTCAACTACACCTGGTACCTAGACCCTTTTTCTCATGCTTCTACCAGGAGTTATGAGGCAACTGGTTGTCATAGTACAATTTCAACTAGCTCCCATTCACCAAACCTTCCTTCCATTCTCCATTCAAAGTTTTCAACTGTGCAACTCCTCCTTCTGTAACGTAAGCAACCTCATATGGCCCAAGCCAATGTGTCCTGAACTTCCTTGGATGCTTCATGAACTTGTTGTCGTATACCAATACCAGATCTCCTTGCTTGAAATATTTCTTCTTGATGTGCCTATCATGATAGGACTTTTCTCGTTCCTTCTGTACCTACTGATGGAATCCTGCAACAAATCGATCTTCTTCTAGTTCTACCAACTGTGCAATCCTCTCTCAAACAATCCCAGTGTCGTCCATATCGGTAAATGATGCAATTCTAAGACTAAGAACCAAATATTCCATAGGGACAACTGCTTCTAGGCCATACACCAACTTAAAGGAAGTCTGCATTGTTAGCTTCTTGCAAGTAGTTCTTAGGCCCATAGTACTGTTGGTACTCTCAAATCCCAATCATCCCTGTTCACACTGCAAATCTTCGTCAGCATTGTCTCCAAGATCTTGTTGAAATCTTTGACTATACCATTTTCCTGCAGGTGGTAAGGAGTACTCTTTTGGTGATGAACTTCAAATTCCTGAGTCAAAGCTTCAATAGTCTTATTAATAAAGTGTGTGCCTTGATCGCTCATCAAGGTCTTCAGGCATCCAAACCTGGTTATGATATCCTCAAATATAAATCGTACAGCTGTAGTTGCACTACAGTCCTTAACTGCTCTTGCTTCTACCCATCTTGGCAAATACTTTGTCACAGTGATGATGTATCAAGCTCATGCGTTCTTCCTTGGTGGGTTTATAGGTCCCATGAAATCAATTTCCCATTTCTCAAATGCCCGCAAAGTAAGTTGTGGTGCTAAAGGCATCTCATCTATTTGGGAAGGCTTCCCAACTCTTTGGGATACATCGCAAGCTTTATAGTATTCCTTGACATCTTTATGTAAAGTAGGCCACCAGAGACCAACTCTAAGAACCTTCTGCACTTTTTCTTTCCCTGTGTAGTGTCCTCCTGCGATGCCTTTATGTGCTTCTGCTAGAATCAATGGTATTTCTGCCTCCATAATGCATCTCCTCAGGATCTCATCAGGTCCCATATTGTATAGTTGTCTGACTATATGTGAAAAATCTACAACGCGTACTACCAACTGTTTCTTCTGGATGATTGTATATTCACTAGGTTCCATTCCTGTTGACAGGAACAAGACTATCTCGGTGAAGTGATCATTAATATTCCTGATGGCCAACAACTGTGCATCTAGTAGTGTATCCTCCAAACTAGTAGGTTCCTCTCCATGCTCTAACCTAGAAAAATGATCAGGTCCCTAGTTCATTCTCCCTGGCTTGACAACAATCTCAAAATCATATTCCTGTAATAACAGTAKCCATCTACATATTCTTCCCCCCAACACTGGCTTGTTGACTAGGTATTTAAACACACAGTGATCAGTGAACATCTTGAAGTGACCTCCCAACAAGCAGTGATAAAACTTCTGCAATGCATACACCATGGATAAACCTTCTCTCTCAGTGGTGGTGTAATTTATCTCAGCTGTTGAGAGCTTCCTGCTAGCAAAGGCTAATAGGTGGTCAATATATCCTGCTCCTGGTTAGGCTAACACTGCTCCTAGTACAATAGAAGATGCATCGACATGCACATGAAATTCCTCGCTCCAATCTAGGAAAACCATAATAGGTGCAGTAACCATTTTCTATTTCAGTGTGTCGAAGCTCTGCTGACATTCCTCTGTCCATTGAAACTGACAATCTTTCTTCAGAATCTTCTCCATAGGTGCTGTAATCTATGCATATCCCTTAATGAACTTCCTTTAGTATCCATTATATCCCAACATAGTGAGCAATTGTCTAATTGAAGTAGGAGGGGGTAGATCAACAATAAATGAAATCTTGGATGGATCTACCAACAACCCCTGCATACACATAATATGGCCCAACAACAGTCCAAAGGATGAAAAGAAGATGCACTTCTTCAGATTTAGGGCAATATGACATTGCCTGCACTTATCGAACATTAGTCATAAACATTCAATATGATTTTGTAATAAGCTAAAAACAATCCAATCATCAAAATAGGCTTCCAAAAATTTATGTAAGAACTCCTTGAATGCTTCGACCACCACCCTGGAAAATATGGCTGGTGCATTCTTCAATCCGAAAGGCATCACTGTATACTGGTAGGAACCCCATTCTGTTGCAAATGTGGTCATATGGCGATCTTCCTTGGCAATCCTGATCTAGTGATAACCTGAAAATCCATCTGTAAAGGAATATACCTCCTGTCCTCCTACATTATATAACACTTCGCCTATAAATGGTGTAGGGAATGGGTCATGCAAATAGGCATCATTCAGCTTCCTGAGGTCTATACAGATCCTGATTTCTTCTATTTTCTTATATTGTACCACCATAGGACTAATCCACTCCGACTCTTCAACAGGTTCTATGATTCCTACTTCTAGCATTCTGTCTAATTCAATCTTCACTTTCTCCTTATATTTGGGATTCAATCTGTAGGGTCTCTGCTTGAATGGCCTTGCATCTGGTTTCAAGGGGATCTTCATCTCTCCCATGGGACATTTTATGCCCTTCATATTAGTGAACTTGGTTGGGAACAAGTCTTGATATTCATGCAGTAATTTTGTGATCTTATCAATGGTGGCATCATCCCAGTAATCTCCAACATTAGCAAGCTTATGTGCTTTCTCTGTTCCATATTAACTTTCTTGATTTTGAAAGGTAGTTCGACTCCTGGTCCTTCTATGTCTCTCTGTCCTTTTGTTTCTGTGATGATCACATTCCTAGGATCATCATCTTCCTTGACATTGATATTGTAACATCCTTGCAGTTTCTGAAGAGGTGCAATCCATTCATCCTTTTCTTGCTCCATAGGGAGGCTAGGTGCCTCCTCAAAGACTTTTTGTCTGACAACTTGTAGAGCTTGATCGACCGTGGGATATTGAATTTCAAATTAAAATGTAGCTACAAAGTTCAGAGTCATACCATACCAATCTGAAGTGGTGAGGCACAGTTCTGCTTGAAGATACCAATTGATAGGCATTGTGTCTAGAGTATTGATGAATTTATGCACCCACTGTTCCTGAGGAATGCTGCTCCAGGCCTCGTCACAACCTCGCACATGGTCCTTCAGAAAGATTTGACCTGTGTATATAACTTCACATCCTTCACTGTTGTATGAAAATCGCCTTGTCATCAAAGTGTGACATCGTATCCAGTCCATGATGTTATTTTTATGTGTCCCCCACCATCTTGTTGTAGTAGGTTTCAAAGCCTCATCTAGTGCCAACAATCTCTATTATACTGGTACAATTTATTCAAATTCCAATAAGAACATTTCTAAGTGATTTAAACCATCAAATGTGGGCAAGTTACTTACTTCTATGCCAATCCAACAAACTTCCTTGGTCAATTTGGCACATCTCCACGCAGAAACTTCATACATTTTGTTCTGCTAGTTCTCCAATGCTTCTTCTGAGTCTGATGAGCATGCGCTGTCACTTCGCCAGCTTAAATACCCATCTGCTGTAGGATTAATGCAGTCCCGTTGTCTTGCTGTTAATTTATATATATTCTCTAGCTCATATGAGTGGTCTTCTTCTCTGATGGGTTCTCTGTATCTTCGACCTTCATCAGAATCCAGAGATGCAATGACCCTAAGGCCATCACCTTCAAATTTCATTCTTCTTTTCTTTAAGTCAACAACAATGGAATTGTTGAAAGCCCAATCGATTCCTAACAACGTAGGATAAGGATAACTATCATCAACTATCTCAATCACCTCGAAGTCCACAAATGTTCTTACCCCAACAATGTCCATAGGTACATGCTCTAGCCTACCAAAGGGACTTACTTCCTGCTGATTAGCCATCCTAAGCCTGATAGGGGAATATATCAACTTAGGTTTTCCCATCAGTTCCTAGGTCTGCTTTGTCATAACATTGACCTCCGATCCTAAGTCGAGGACCACATAATCTATATCATAATCTCCAATTTGAGCATTAAGGTGTGGTTCCTTATTTTCCCTTCTCTTTTTGGATAGTTGATGTACTACTTTTTTCAGTAGAGGATCTACCCTTCCTATCTCATACTGTTTGATTAAATTTTGTAGTTCTTGTATGGATTTTTCATCCTTAATCAAATTAATGGAAGTACATAAGAATTCCATAAGTCTTCTTACCTATTTTCCTTCTTCGGGAGAAGCAGATTGATCAAAGGCCAGGGGCATTCCAAATTCTCTCACTTTTGGTTGTGCCTTTAATGAAGAAGCCCGATCTCTTCCAAACTCTTTTATTTCCTCTTCAAATTCCAACTTCTCTTACTTTGGATTGAACTCCTATGTCTTCTCCGCAACTCTTCTAACTCCTAATTCTTCTGTAATCTTCCCTGGAGTCACCCTGTCTTCTCCTGTAGCAATGCCTCCTCTAGTGATAATGGAGACTCTAGGATCCCCTTCGCGAGGTTATTCTAAGATTAGTTGTACTTGTTGGTTCCCTCCTAGTCTTTCCCGAAGTTTAGCTAATAGCATAGGACAATATTCTATGACGGATTGGTAGGTTTCTGGACATATTTTTTCATGTAATAGCATCTCCAGGGTGATGTCTATTTCTACATACCTTTCACCAAGGTAGAGTAACCTGCTTCAAAGGGATTGAGGCTTCTGAAGCCAAGTACTCATGGAATAGGGGAAAATTCTCCTTATCATGACCTTTTGTTTTTCATATGATACACCAAATATCTTCTCTTTTATCTTTTCCCTTATCCTTATTCATATCTTTGACCTGCAGTGATAAGCTATTTAGCTGACTCAAAATTTGAATCATACCTGAGATGGACTCTCCCATAGGGGATGATTCTAGTTTCATGGCGATCTTCAGTGCTTCAGCTTGAAAATCGATCTTATGTTGCATCAGAGGGAATATGATGTGTGGTAAGAGGGCAACAATGAACCATTCTTTATTCTTTTTGTACGGAATCTGAAAACTCAAATGACCTGTCAGGTCTTAAATCTCTGATCAAACTCCCAAATAGGTTCAACTACTTTCTTCTTGATTTCTTTTAACTCTGTGATGCACCGTGACTCTGACTTGGGTTTCTTGAATTTTTCAATCAACGTAGTCTTGATCTCGTTCAGTGGTTTTGATTGGACAACTCCTTGGATAAACTTCATGTACTATCTCAGTGCATGGTCTCTTAATGTAGTACTAAACTGAGCTCTCTTAATAGCTTCATCGATGACTTTCTTAATACTCCATACATGTTTGCATAAGAAACAATGTTGATCAGGATCTTCAGATCCATATTGCCTAAAGGTGGATAACCTCATCTCATCTTCCATAGATATTCCTAGGGTTCCTGACCGAGTATGCAATAAACCACTTGTACCAGTTCTCTGAGTGTTCTGATAACTTAGGTTGCTCTAGTTACTTAATGCTGTTAAAACAATAGGAGGTGTAATAGTACTTACTTCAATATCTTGCATAGTCCCTAAAGTTTCTGACTCTTCTTGGTGAGGTTCTTCAGTCTTCTCTTCTTCTACCCTAGCAGACTTTGAATGTTCCTTGTTTAGTAGCTCTTCTTCTTCTCCACTGTAGAACCCTTCTTCTTGTGCTGGTGGTTCGTGATTCTACTCGAACAAGTTCACCAGAGGAACTTCTCTGAAGGTTCTCCCACTGCGCGTGTGTCTGACCTCTTTGTCGCTACTGCTGTCTGAATTCTTGAACATTTTCTTTTTTAATATAACCCACTACTGTATCTTCAAAATGTTCTTCTCATGTAATAACATCTTGATCTTCAACTTCAAGAAGTGTAAAAATTTTCCTCTTAGTCCCTTAAAGAAATATCTCTCTGCTTGGCTATATGATTCTACCCTATCAAAAACAAACTCAGTGATATACCCTCCAATGGTACTATAAAACCAATGATCTATTGTTCTTGACACGATGTTATCAACTCTCTTGAACTTCTTTATCAACGCCGATGTCCAAACCATAGGCGGTCCGAGTCTGATCTCAAACTGGGTATCTTCTAATCTGGCTAGCCACTCGTATAAATCCTTATGAATTCCTCCAAAGACAATCTCATGTATATCAGTAAAAATATACCTTCCTAACCAATCCTCTGTGCTAAGATTAGGTTTCTTATTCTGAGCTTCAATGAAGTCCTTCTCTTGTTCTTCTATCCACTTCTGAATCTTTGTCTTCGATGGAAACCACCTTGACATTCCTCAAGAAAATCCCGGTCCCAACAATAGAATTATTTGTTGGCACAGGGGAAAACCCGGGGTTTAGTTCTAATAGTTCACCAACAAGCCCTAACTACTGGCCCTTTCGAAAACACCTACAAAGAAGATGCAGTCTCACCTGAAGTAGCTAAAGGGGGTTGCAGGACATAGGTGTCTTCAACAAGAGGAAATGCAAAGTGGATCCAGGGCAACACTCTCACACAAATCTAGCTACTTTGATATTTATTAAGCTTACTTCACACAGTATATCTTAGATCTAACACTATAACACATTAACATTATATCAGAGATCAGAAGAATACAACTTCAATCACACACAACAGCAGGATATACGTGGTTCACTCTCTCCCTACGGATATGTCCACAAAACTGCGCTTTATAATATATGAAGTGAAAGCATACAGTTCTATCTGCGCTCTTAGCTTTCATATCTCTCTCTTTGTTAAGCCCTAATATTGGCTCATTACCCCTTAATTGGGGCATATTATATTAGTAGTGTTATTTTATTTATGTTGGCTTTAGGCCATTAATTGTAATTATACCTCCTAGTCTCCTATATATACCAAGGAGACATTTTCATTTTGAATCATCTTGTACTTGAACATTTAAGTGGGGTAAAAGGAGGTTTCCCCCTCAAAGAGGCTTGTTATCTAAAATTATCTCTTTTTCAAGGTGTTGAGTACTTTTTTTGAGGTTTTTCCATGCTATATTGATATTTGGTTCTTAACACTCTTTCTCTCTCTTCCCTCCCTGCACACCCAGCTACAGGGTTGATCTTCGCACCCAGCTGAAGATCTTACAATACAAGAATGCTCTCTCTCTAACAATACTTCTCTCTCACAACAACAATAATCACTCATAACATGCAAAAATTTCGAATCAACAACAACAACAACAACCCGATCCCAGGTCCTTTATTTATACATTACAATAGCTCACCAAGAACCTTGGGCGGAATCTTAGTTGTCAAAACCCTAAATACCAAAACCCTAAGTGTCTAAAACCCTAGGTCAACTTGACCCACATTTTCGGGACTTCACCAGCCTGTCTTTCCTTCTTTCTTGCAAGGTGATCCAAAGAATCTATTGGTGGCTTTCTCTGCTTGCTGAGTTGTCCACGATCCATCTTCCTTGCTAATCTGTCTTCCTCAATCTCCCCATCCAATGACTTGCTTTCTCTTACTTTGCTCTGCCTTTTCTTCTCTTTTGGCGACTTCGACCCAATCTCAGTCAACTTGTCTTCCATGTAGGTCGCACTTCGCTCTTCTATCCTTAATTGTTGCAACCTTCCATAACCAAGGGCCAATGAGACTTCATTCAATTGGGAAAACATATTTTCCGAGAATCTCATTGCTGCTATATCCATAGTAAATAAATCCCAAAAAGTAACGTTCCCTAGCTTCCATATGTCCTCGTACCTCCTGGACATAATGTGTACATATCACAAGTACCCTAACATGGGATGGAGTTCGTTTTCTGCTGACCCCACAATTCACATATATTGTAAAGTTCTCTGGGAGCACAAATACCATGTAGAGTACCAAAGGATATGTGAACACTTCCTTGCTCCATTATATGAGTTGATCTTTTACACCACTCTCCTGTGCATGGCCAAGAAATCCATAGTAGTTATAAGAAGGATCGTGGATTGGTATCTCATGGAGCATGGTACTTACATAAGAATATATGGCTCAATGAAGCCACCACATCTACTTCCATGATTCGTACTCGACAAGCTCGTCCTTCAGGAAGTAGAATATCAAACTATTATACACCTAGTACTTCATGCATGGATCCTATGGGGTACAAATCGAAAAATATGGGATTTCTCTAAACCCCAAAATATCCCAGGAAGAGGTAGATACCCTTCTTTCCTATCAGTTTGGGGAAGAGAGATTTAGGAGACATGATCCAAAGGGTATTATCAAGGAACATTTCAATAACATCAAGTTTCCTTATGAGTATACTACAGATCTTTGGGAAGAAGAAGAAGTACATTGCAACTCCAGGACATATGCTGAATTTATTTTCAATAGGCATGGCCAGCCGAAGGGAAGAATTGTAGATGAGGAAAAGTCAAGGGAAGCAACTAGGAAAGAGGCAGAACAAGAAGATGTTCGACACATTTCCACTATTTCTAGCTCAAAAAATTAGGGACCTATAGAAGAGGTACCAGTAGAGAAAAGTAGGAGGGACAAAGAAAACGTTCTAAAAAAGAAAAATGACACGAGAAAGAAGAAGTGAAATATTTAGGTTGAAAAAACTAGAACTAAATCTAAGGAAGAAGAAAAAGCTGCAGTAGAACAAGAAATTAAGGAATGAGCAGCAGTGGAGCAAGCAGAGAAAGAGACAAAAGAAGCAACACACAAAGTTGATGAAGAAGAAAGATAAAAGAAAAACATATAGGACAGAAGATATGACACATGCCCCATGGAGGTGGACACCCCAGGAAGCTCTGTTGTAGGTATAGAAACACATTTTAAAGAAAACAGTTTAGGACTCGGGATCTAGGATCCATTTCATCTAAGCAAAATACTAGATCTAAGGAGCTTCACTTATGACAGTAAGACCGGTAGGATCATGTAGGAATGGGAAAAGAAAGTGCCAGTAACTGAAGAATCCTCTATCTCAGTTGTTACCCATGTCCCAGTCATAGGATATGTCAGAGAAGACCCCATTTCCATAGCTAAATATAGATTCTCCTTTATGAATGTCAATTTAGACAACTTAAAAATATTATGAAGACAAAATGAAGACAAAGAGTCAAGGATCATAGAACTGGAGGAAATACTTCAGTATGTAAATATTGATGAGAGGAGCCTCCAAATCTTAAAAATTAGTGTTGAAAAGGTAAAAAATGAGTTAGAAGGAGCTATCATTGACATGTACGCCCATCAACAACTCTTCCAATATGAAGCTGCAATAGTCATTGAGAAAAATAATAAAGTACATATGAAGTTGTCGCAATACAACACCATTTGCAAATGCGTATTAGACATAGACAAATTGATAGAAGAGAATACATATGTGCCACCTGATCTTTATCGACAATAAAAAGTAGAGAGAAATACATAATTATATGCACTATATCATTTCCAGCAGATAGGAAAAAAGGATGAAAGAGAAGTCACCAAATCCATGGCAATATGCTTGAGGATCCATAAGTTTTCTCAAGAACTGATTAGGAATGGTCGGCTCCCAAGAATATATGAACATGGGAATAACTTGGTAATAGAAGAAATGGTGAATTCAGTACATGATAGCACCAATCGAAGGAAGTAGTTGAAGCAACTACCTTTGTCTCCACATACCTCATTGACCAACACTTGCTACAACCAGCAAAGCTTCATACCATGGTACAAGCTTTCATGATGAGATTGGAAAAGGATATGGGCACTCTTGAGGACAATATCGCTTTGATCAACGCAACATTAGAACAACTGACGTACAAAAGGATTGAATCACTAGATTATCAGCTGGAAGTTTGGACAACCTACCTAAGTAGAACAAATCCATATGAAAAGGAAAAAAATACCTATCTTTTGTTTCATCCTTTTCCTAACCAATGTCAATTTTGTCCCATCATGTACACTTTTCATTAGGGATGATAAAGTGAATTGTTTTTTGTAATGTTTCCTTCAATAAGAATATGAAGAGTCACATAGGAGTTTCTAAACATTTGTATAAGACATAATAGAACCCTATTGCAAGGGACGTTTTGGCTTTTCAGGTAAAGTATAGACTCAAGAACTGATTCAAGGAATTATACTTTGTTTATGAATATTGAGAATCCCTCAAGGTCAATTTTTATAGAAGGAATTATTTTGTATGAATAGATTTGAGCTGAGGACTACTTCTGGTGAAGATGGACATTATTCCTATGGACTGTAAGAATTATATGTTTTTATAGGCTAACTCTCTTACATTCTGTGTTATTCTTCAATTTAGAGTATTGCTTTAAATATCTCAATGACTTGATATTTATGAGTTGTTAACATATGGGTTATTGTAATATAAACTGCTCTGGTTATATGTACTTGTATACACTTTTTTCTGATCTTTCTCTTTTATCTTAGTTATATGTGTAGAAGTCGTGCATAATTTGGTTTCATTTTTACAACTCACTGGTCACTTTAGTATGCTCCTAGATAGGATGGTTAAATTAGGTTAGTGTTAATTTATCTTGCATTTCATACATAGTCTTCATCTACATATTTACATTGCATATCCACTCATCATCCACCCTCATCGGAAAACCGGTCCACAACTGGCCAAAACCCCTAAAATATAGTAACAATGGTAGCAAGGCAAAATTTCAGATGGGTCTCCTAATACAAATGATGTATAGTCTAGTTGGGATTGCGTACCAAGGAGCACCCTTTATTGTAGTCAGGAAAATTCAGACCCATCAATAGTGTTGGCGCTAGAAGGAGGGCCATATTTTATGGCTTACATAAATGATTTAAAAAACAACCGAAATCATTCTTCAACAAGTAATCGTGATCCCAATCCTGTTTAGTTCCCTCGAGTTGAATCTGACCAAGAAATCATCTACGAATATTTGAAACCCACTTTTGGAAGTGCCTTTGGCAGCCTAGAAACAAGCACCGAGACTTAGTTTCACATACCTTAGGAAGGATTCCACGAAACCCGTAGGATAACCTGGGTTTACGAGAAACTGATTGGTAAATTGCCTACAAACTATGAGTTACCTAGGAGGAAAGAGACCCATGTAGAACGACCTAGGATAAGTCCTGATTTTTACATTGAATCTATAGAGGACCTCATATAAATCGCTTTGCACGAAGTAATAGTACCCTTGATCCAAGTGATACATTTTCTACTTGAAACCGATGAGGAACTTGAAGGTGAAAAACCATAAATTACCTTAGAACAGTTAATGGGAGAAAAAATAAATGAAAGAGAATTTATACCTTGATGGAGGGCCAACGGATATCTCAATATGGATGGACAACTACATAACATTCCAAGAAAATTTGATAGGATCCCCCAAAAATTTGATCCAGACAAATCCGGGTCCCCGAAAGATCATGTCAATAATTTCTTTTTAGCCATACATCTTCTAGGTGTTGAACATGATGACATAGTTTGCAGGTTATTTCCTTACACTTTTTTTGGGAGAGCCTCTCTACTTGGTATTTCATCCTACCTGCCAAGTCTATTACTGATTGGGATATTTTCGAAAGGATCTTTATGAGAAAATTAAATTTAGAGAGAGAAAAATAATTGCATCTCTACATAACGAATTAGGGGACATCGGAATGGACAAGAGATAAAGAGTAAAGTACTTTAACCAAATATTTTTCAATGTCTTAATCAAGTTTCCTCATGATGTATCTCCTTCATAGTCGTTAGCTATTGAGTATTACATAGCTGCATTAATCCCTTCCATAGGGATGTTTGTAAAACGAGCTAACATAAACACATTAGCACTCAACTTTGATGAAATCGAGACTATGGAAAGAGAGGTATCTGCATATGATCAACATTCATGTTACAAGGAAAGTAAGATAGTCGGGAAGAAACCAATGCTATTAAGCAAACCACTTGACAGGAAGTCAAAGGACATTGACAATGTGGTCAAAATGGTTAAGAAGTTATCTAATGAAGTTGTGGACCTATAAAAGAATGTCAGTGAAGGATCATCGAAACCTCAGACTTTTCACTCGTTCTTCAAGAAACCAGATAACCCACCACAACCACCTAAACCACCACACATGGCCTTCAACTTAGATAACTTTAGTAATGATAATTTTTATTCCTATAATCACCAAAATCACCTAGAGCGAACTTTCCCTCATTGGGTCAACTCTATGACCCTGGTGATAAATCAATTTCTAGATGAACAAATTTTGGATGATGAAATCCAAGCACAAGCCCCTATTTATGTTGTTGATGAAACTCCCCAAGAATATTCTATTCCCTTTTTGGACTAGTGTCTAGAATCAGACAATGAGAATATTGGAGAAATCCTTTCGAGAGATATGCAAGTTGTCAAAGATGCTACTCCAAAAACTTATAACTTACACAACAAAGGTCGAGTTCCTAACACCGCTTCCTCCAAAGAAGACACCATCCCTCTTAGTAAAATCAGGCCACCCCCTATTCTTCCAAAACAAAAAGATGCAAACCAACGGAAAAATAATAATAAAGCTGGAAAAATTGTCTTAGCAAGTAAAGATAAACCAAGCACATCTGGTTCAACTGGGAATGATGTTAAGGTTAACATAACAACATACAATAAAAATATAGTGGAGGCAAAATTTGGTCATACTATAAGTACCCTTGACTACAATGTAATTGAAGATGTGAAGAAAACAAAAGATAATATTTCCATGTGCAACATATGCTCTTTAACATAACAACAAAATCTCCTACACCATGCTTTCAAGCCTCATGATGCTAAAAAAGGAACTGTTGCTTCCACTAAAAGAATCATACCTGAAAGTGATGCACAAGAGATACATAAAGTTGAAATAACAACAACTATCAACGCAACAAGTATAGGCACCTTTTAAAAATCTTAGGTACCACCTTTCCTGCTCACTTAAAAAATTTCTAATTTCAATGTACACAATTGTTTAGTAGATTTGGGTGCCTCTTCCAGTATCATGACTTTTTCTATCTACCAAAAAATAATTGTTGTTCCAAAAATAATGAAAATCAAGATCATACAACTAGAAATGATGGATTTTAAAGTAAAAGGTGAACTCAGAGATGTTTTAATTGGGTTATCATCTAACCCCAAGGTTCATCGAACCATAGACATAGTTGTTGTAGATATACCAGAGAGTTACATTTTTATCTTAAGAAGAGATTGGTCATCCATGATTCAAGGTTATTCTTCTATCGATTGGTCCCATTTGTGGCTTCTGCATAAAGGAAAATCCAATCAAATTCGTGTAAACAGTGCGACACACATGAAACATAAGGTAACAAAACTAGAAGGAAAAAATGAACCAGTAAGTTTTGCAGATTCCATTTTTGGTAATTATTTTTTTGAAACTGACTACAATTGTTATGAAGCACAAGCGTCCAAGATACCACCATAATTACAATTAGGACTCCACCCACGAATCCAAAATAGTGCCTTCCCAATATTAACTAACTTAGGATTTAGTTCAACTAAAAAAGACTAAGATTCCTGACATGTGGACCATGTTCTTCGATGGCTCTAAAACATAGGATGGAGCTAAAGAAGGATGTGTTCTAATCAACCCTAGCTAGGGAAAAACACTTATATCATGCCACTTAGAATTTGAATGCACCAACAACACAACCAAATATGAATCATTATTTTAGGGCCTTAAAAAGGCCATTGACCTTCAGGTGAATTGTATTAAGGTGTTTGGTGATTCCAAAATCGTCGTTCAACAGATAAGAAACACTATTCACTTCATGTCTCTGCATATAAAATATTATCAACAAGAGATATGGAATTTTCTTTATTCGTTTAATCTATTTAATATTACTTCTATACCCCATGATCAAAATATAGATGTAGATATATTGGCCAATGCAACATCTAGATTTATGCCCCCTGATGATTGTTTTTCTATTGAAATGATGTTCAGGCCCTCCATACCAAACAATATCACAAGTTGGAGAGCATTGGATAGCGACACTCAAATTATCAACTTTCTTACTAGTTTGGACACATTCCAAGATTCAGTGATCGATGGTGGGATAGATCAGCAAGAGTTACAAACTTATCGGGAAGAGACTAATAAGATAAAGAAAAATTATGTTCTAAAGAATGTTTTGACTCTTGAGAAACTATTTTATTTACAATCCAATTTCAGGAGGCCATCATATTTGAAGACCAATAGTTCTACTATCATGCATTTATTAGTCAATTTGGGAATTGTTGGTTGTGGAGCCTGATTATCTTTCTGATTCATAGGTATTTTTTTTCAATCATGTTTATAATCCATGAAGACTTTACACCCCAGAATAATGTATAGTCCTCCACGTGGGGGAGTGCAGGGGGGGTTACCTCCCCCCCCAACCCTACAAGGTCCGGGGGAAAGTGGACCCCCACTGCGGGTTCGGAAGAGAAGCTCTCGAAGGAAAAATTTCCTTTTAAATGTATATTGTAATTTCATAGTAAATATGGATCGTTCATTATAAGGTTGCAGATATGATGGTAGAAGTTATGTTAGGGTTTTTTCCCCTAGAAGGCAACCCTCTTTTATGAGGGATATTTATTGCGGCTAAGTAGTATTGAAAATATTGTATTCTGAGTGAGGAGATTGTGAGAGAAAGAAGAGGAAGTTACAGTGGGTGTGTTGTAGGTTGTATCCCTTCATTTGTTGGATAATAATAAAGGAAGGACCTGGAAATTTCTCTGGTGGACATATCCCACACTGGGTGAACCACGTATATCTGTGTCTCTATTGTATTTTGTATCTTTTGGGTTTTGTTTCCACATTTGTTTTATTTTATTTCTCCGCGATCATGTTTTTCCAACAATAACATTTGAGTAGCCTAAATATGTTAATATGGGCACCTATTGTTCAGATGCAGAAAATCACAAATTTACAAAGTTGTTTAGGAAGTATCGAGATGTTTTTTCATGGATGTATGATGATCTGAAAACATATGACATGCGTATAATACAACACATGATTTCCATTAAGGAAGCTATCAAGCATTTCCAGTCAAATATTCGAAAGATACATCCAACTCTTGAACCCATTATACAAAAGGAACTAAAAACATTATTGGATGCCTGAATCATTTTAAAAGTTAGACATTCAACTTGGGTTTCCAATCTGGTGCCCGTATGAAACAAATTTGGAGTAATTAGGATTTGTATGGATTTCATAAATCTTCATCATGCTTCTGTAAAAGACAAAAACCTAGTTCCCCCAATGGAACACATCCCACAATTTATCTCTGGATCCAAACTATTCTCTCTATTAGACGAGTTTTCATGATATAATCGGGTTCTTGTAGTGGAACTCGACCGATTTAAAACCACCTTACGAACTGTTAGCACTCTGTAAATTTTGTCCAGCTGATAGACAAACGATAGAGGTAACTGTTTCAACTTACTTTAGASCTAGGCACTAGCCTGATCAACTCAGAGAGGGATCTCTCATGTCACTAGGTATTTCTTTGGMAATCAGTGGCTAGATTCAGATTGTTTTGGGGGTTTTTATAAAGTTTTATGGCAAAGAAAGGGAGGGACTCTTAGGGMAATGAATTYGAAATTATGAAAGTGAAGGAAAACAATGGCTGGCCGGTAGAACTCTCCAGAGGATAAAGGATAAATGAGGTAATSAATATGAGTTGTTAATTGAGTTTAAGCAGGGTGTAAGAAGAAAGAAAAAACAAATAACTGCATCAGAGCATTACTGAAATGAATTYTGAGTTAGCTAAGAGGAAATTCACACAGTTTAAATTGCTTAAGACGAGAGCATCACAAGATGAATTTTGATCTTTTAACTATCCAATTTAAGCATAAGACAATGCAATGGAAATAAAGAACACAGGAAATACATACGATGAGAGAAGACAAAACTCATATCACCACCATTATAATMTTTTCATAGAGACTTCAAAAGATTCTGCATATGTATTCAATTCAGCTCCAGAAAATTACAATGTAGTTCAAAATAACTAAGAAGGTGCCCTTGTACTTCTGCCAACATTAATTCATTCAAAACTCCTAGTACTTATATAGTTCGATTACAATGGCTAAAACTGAAGCATTTCAATTTCTAAAACTGACTAAAATAATTACAAGTCAACGGTTTCGACAGGAGAACTGATTTACAATGATTTAAACAAAAAATGTTTCATAAACTAGGGATGGATCACTCTCACTGCTCGGCTTCCTTTGTGCCATATGTATTGCTCTGATCTCCTGTTGAACTTGCTAGTTTGGTGACACCTGGAGGTTACTTATTGGTCCTTGGAAAACTGCATTTCGTCCTACCCAGCTACATGATCTCCTTCCATTGTGAGTCAGAAGGAATCTCGTAATCCATCATTTCCTTTATCAGAATCTCCAGATCATTGAAAGTAGCATAAGATATAGTTGGCAGTCCGGTCTTTACTGTCTTAAACTGATTCAAAATCTCAAATTCTGCGGCCAAATATTCCACCAAACTGGGTCCCTTCAGGTTCTCTTCCAGGCCTTCAAATTTGGAATGATCCATTCTGCATTTAGTGAGGAGAGAATTGTATTCCTCTTGATCGTATAATTTCCCTTTACCATCCCAAAATGGTGGGAGGCCCTTGATAAACAATTGTTCAAATGTATCCTTAAACTCTTGTATACTCTGTTCTATTTAGACAAATTTGGTTTGAACCGACTTGAGCAAATTGTGCTTAGCGATGATCCTCCTAGCCCAAATGATCAATGCAGTTCTGTATTTTACCCCAATGGTATGAATATCAACACTAGGCACAAAGTTTAGCAAATTAATAGTGTTCTGGGCCCATTTCGAAGCCTTTTTCGCAAGTGTCTCAGTAACAACAATACATCTTCTTCGGTCAGTGATAGCTATGATGTCTTTTTCATTTATAAAATTCATATAAACCTTGAAATTAGCAACTTCAATAGCAACAATGTCCCAGATTACATGTTTATCTCCTTGCAACAATAATTTCCCCTTCAACCTCATCTTCATCTTGTTCACCCTTTCTTGTAAATCATGATTCTCCTTTTGGAATTGGGCCATCTTTTCATCCTTCATTTTCATCTCTTGCTGCATCTTTTCTATGGACTCCTTAAGGCTGTTTATATCCCCTGTCTTTAAGCTTACTCGAGACATAGCCTGAACCAATCCATCAGTGCTTGATCTAGTTTTTGTAGTAGAAGGTACAATAGCCACCATGTCTGATTTTGTTGCCTGTCCTTGTGACCAACTTTCTTTTTCCTTTTCCAACTGCAATACTTTGGCTTTGTAATTAAATGCTTCCTGTCTGAATGTCTCCTTTTCTTTCTCTAGAGCAGCTAGCTCTACTGTCTATGGATGTTCTGTGGAAAACATCTTCAGATTCTTCTTCAGGCTTTGGATCATCTTCTCTTTCTCATCTAAAGAATCTTTTACCCCTTGAGGGCCTTCAGATTCAAATCTTTTGACTTGTGTCTGCCACACTCTGCTAGATTCTTTTTCCTGCTTCAATTGTCCATCCAATTTGAGTGCATGGATTTTCAGTCTTGAAACCCTCAGACTTAGACTCAGGTATCCTGAATATAGCATGTCACTAGCATTTTTGTGGAACTTTACCTTGTCTTGGGCACCAATATTTTCATAATGCAGCTTGATTTAAGACACTTTATCCTCATCTGCCATCGCTATGTTAAAAGTCTTTCTTTCTACATCCCTGACTAAGAATAGGGAAGACTTATGATGTGAGATTATTTCTACCTCGGGTAACAAATCTTTTATTTCACTATTGACCATATTTCCTTTCACAACATACTGATTCGCTAAATCTTCTTTGGATTGGTAAACTGCCCCAGGTGTCTTGCTAAAGATATGATCCTTGCTACTGAAATCCCTTGAGCTGCTTTCACCCTGTGGCATGCTCTCTGTATTATCTTCTTCCTTTTTGGTTCTGCTCTCCACCATTTCCATGTTCATTTCTCCTTAGGTTCTTCCTCCTTTAGGTTTACTATCTATGGGGACTGTGTGATCTTCACCTTCTTGAGAACATTTTGCTGACTACTGGTGCCCAAGGCCTCTAAACTACTCCTMTTGTTATAAATACTCATCCTTGGAGATTTAATAATCAACCTTGGAGAAGTTTTCTGTGTCTGGATATGTTGTGGGGATGAMTCTATTTGTTGTGTCTGATTAGGTTGCAAAGTGACTTCCATATCCGCACATGTTTCCAGATTTGCCAGTTTATCAAATCCTTAAACATGATCATGCTCGTAGGGGACTTGTCTCCTCATCAATCTTCTCTTTGATATGACCTGATGTGGATCATATTTCCTCCCTTGTAACTGTGMAAATCCAAATTCCTTGATCTTGGCCTGGATTTGAGGAAAAYATGATCTAGTTTTTACCACAAAGGGTCCTATTATGAAGGGAAAATTYAAGTTAGATTCTTTGTGTGTCTTAAAAAAATGTTATGTTTCTGAGATGATTCTTTGCCTAATGAATTCCAGGGAAAAGACTCTGGGAGTCAAGAAAACAGGAAAAAGGTAAGGCCCTTCCTGATAACCATATACCCAAATCACAGTAGAGTGCATGAACAACACCCAGTCTCCTACCCTATTATTTGGATTAGGCTTTAAAGAACTGTTAGTTTCTTCCAAAACCCTTGGCAGGCCAGTGCTGGAGATCAATCTATAAACTTTGGACATGATCTTGTTTATAAAAATGAGCATTGTGATCCTTTTTCATTTGGTCGAGATGAATGCAGCTTCAGGGAACTCTGTCTTATTTGTTTCTAGGAACATTCTCAGCAAGTGCGTTTGATACCTGAAGTGTCTCAGTGAATTGAAATTTACCAGCTATTTTTTCATATTGTCAGCGATGAACTCTTCAAAACTGATACAGACTGACTGACTGGACTCTGATTGAAAAAAGGTCAACAGGAAACCCAACATGACCTCTACTTCAAACTTGTCATTGTCCAATCCTATAATTTGACTGAGTATGGAGCAGGCCCACTGGACCTCAATAACCATGGTGCTTACACTGATAGGTAACGACAGAATCTCTGAATGATGTTCGGGTTTAACAATGGTCTGTAAAAATAGGTTTTTGACTTTGGGGGGGGAATTCTCTATAGACTGTGATTAGTTTCTCTTCCTCGAAGGGATCCAATGCTGCAGGGGAAGAATCTGGTATACTGAGGGCATGTCTAATTGGCAGGCTATCTATTTCGCATAAGACCTCTGACCCTAACTTATTCAAAATGACCTTTTCTTCTTGTGAATACTTTTCTGCACACCATCTTATGAACTCTGGGAAAGGGAAAGCAACTTCGACGACGTAAGGTGTAATGGAGGTTTGGGCTGCTTCAAGGAAGGGTATTCGTTTCCTGAAATTGTCTAACAAATTGGCTCTGGATACGAAAATGGGCGAGACGATAATTTTTTTGTCAAATACATCGAAGTCCCTGTCAATTAGGGCTTCTTCTTTAGAGGCAGGGTCTTGCTCTCTTACGGATAAAAAGACAGGATTCATGGCCATGATGATAAACACCTATGAATCAGCGAAGAATGTGTGGGTTTGGTTCACTATTGAGATTCAGTTTTGAACAGAGCGTTTGCACCAATTTTCAAATGTTCGAATGATTTGAAATTTCGTAAAATAATGACCGAGGCCCTCCTTTTATATGAACTTTTCGATATCGGGGGCGAGACAAAATGGTTTTGGGTAGACCGATTTTTTCATCGATATGGATCTGGAGGCACCACATGTCTGCAAGGTGAAACCACAGTATTTTCCCCGACCCTATCTCAAGTGATTAACCTTCGCGCTATTTCCTTGCCCAATATGTCTCCTGACCGTCAATTTGGGTTGTTTAAGATCTGTGGCCCACCGAGCCCCATCAACTTCCACAGCTATTCTATATTGGCACTTCTTCGCTAGATGTTACTTGATCCTCCAAACTATCGTGCCTCCACCCTGATGTAGCTCCTCGCCAACTTTCGAGACTTGCATTCCATCAAAGGAAAATTGTTATGGTGATAACATAGGCTCCAACTGGAGATGATATCCTCCCTGCGAGGTAGAAAAGAACAGTAGATTAAGTGCCTACCCATTGGGAAGAGATTTATTCATACAGTCTTAATCCACCAACCGTTATTCAAAAAACTCAAAATTGATCCAGCACAGCTCAGGGCCTTCACCTCGGGCTTCAACTATGCTTCTTTTATTCCAACTTCTTCATGCAAAAATAAAACATAAAACAATTATGTACAATGAATGGAAGGGGTTATGATATTTAAATGATATAATGCTTGAGAAACCTTCCATTCACAACCCTCCTCCAATGATGTCTCCATTAATCTCATGTAGTATGTAGGTGTTACTTCCACAATATGCCACAATTTTGAATGGGCCCAGCCATAGGTGATCAAATTTCCCATGTTTTACCTTATCTTCATTTCTGGTGTCCCATTTTAGTACCAAGTCTCCTAGTTTGAAGTTATCCACGCTGGTATGTCTGTTGAAATCCTCTTTGATCTTGTCTTGGCACAATTGAGTATTGCCAAAATCTTTTTCTCTAGTTTGGTTTACACTGATGAGTTCATCCTTCCTTCTTTGTGTGGCATCTATCTCTGCATCTTGCTCCTGCAACAATCTCATTACTGGCAACCCCAATGTAGTAGGAAAAATTGCTTCAGTTCCATAGATGATCTAAAAAGGTGAGGTGGCGATGGACCTCTTTGGGGTGATTCTATCAACCCATAATGCATGAATGATCTTTTTGTGCCAAGCCTTTTTATTTTCTTGCAATAATTTTTTTATAATTCTGGTGAGGCTCTTGTTTGATGACTCAGCTAACCCATTTCCCTGAGGGTAATAAGAAGTGGAGTGGCCAAGTGTTATTTTGTAGTCACTGCAAAATTCTCCATCCTTTTAGACTTAAAGGTTGTTGCATTGTCTATGATGATTTTGATTGGACATTCGAACCTAGATAAAATATTTTCTTCCAAAAATTGGATGATGACAGCATCTGTCACTTGCCTAGTGGGTACTGCCTCGATCCATTTAGTGAAATAATTTGTTGCTGTTAGAATCCACTTGTGTTGGGCTGAAGAATATGGATGTATTTCCCCTATGAAGTCAAGACCCCACTGTCTAATATGAGCTTCTAGAGAGATGGGCTTCAAAGGAAGAGGTTGTAATTTGTTTTTTCCTTCAAAAATCTGACATTCATGGCATCTTGAGACATTAGAAAATATATTGGGACAATAGAACCCATCTCGCAAGATTTTGTGCACAATGGTTTTCCAATAATGATGACCTCCATAGTCACCCTTATGAAACTCTTTTATGGTCTTCTCATCTTCCTCTTCTAGCAAACAACTTAGTAAAATTYCCCCAGGATCCTTCCAATATAGGGATTGATTTACTGTACAAAATTTTGCTTCTTTCAGTTTCAAGAACGTTACCTTTGTTTTACTTAATTCAGGAGGAGCCTACAAATTGTTCAAAACAAATATGATATCTACATACCATGTGGAGTCAATAAATTTCTGGGATATTTGTGGAGTCACCCTCTCCTCTTTTGCACCTTCTAACAGGTCTGCGATGAAATTTATTCCTAAGAGTTCACAATTGGTCTGTGCCATCAACTTTGCAATCCCCTGTCCTTTGATCAACTTGGTGGGTTTGATATCAAGTTCATATTCTAACATCACTGCTATCCATTTTCCCCTCTTTCCTTTAGGATCAGGCTGGGTTAAGATGTCTTTCACTGAGCTGCTAGGTACATAAGCAGTAGTATGGGAATGCAGGATGTAAACTATGAATTATTTCAAGGCCTTGACTAAAGCATATGCTTGCTTATCCATGATGTCATACTTCAGAGGAGCATCCCTCAACGTCTTTCAGTAATATGATATGGGTCTCTCAAAATTTTGGTCATCTTTCTGGAGTAAAAGACCAACAATTGTGTGTTTTGAGGCGAAGGAGAACAATATGAAATCCTTTTCAAAATTAGGACTGACCAGTACTAGAGCCTTGCTCAATGCCACCTTGATGTCTTCAAAGGACTTTCTGGCTTCAGGAATCCATTTTATTTCATTTCCGTTCTTGAGCATGCTGGTAATATGTTTTATGATTTCAGCCAAATTAGGGATGAATCTTCTCATAAAATTCACTTTTCCCTAGAAACATTGTACCTCCTTTTTACTTATTGGTATGCCAATTTTCAAGATTCCTTCAACTCTGATGGGATCTAATTTTATCCCCTCTTTCGAAATAATATGACCCATCATATTTCCTTCTTACATGGAAAAAATTGACTTCTTGGGATTCAATGATATACCAAAATTTTTGCATTTTTCAAATGCCTTTCTTAGATGCTTGAGGTGTTCCTCATCTAAGGTAGAATACACAGTGATATCATCCAAGTAGATAACAATGAACTTGTCCTTCTCGTCAAGAAAATTTATGTCCATAGCTCTATGAAATGTTGCCCCTACATTCATGAGCCCAAAAGGCATCTTGACATACATGAATGTTCCCCAAGGTGTTGTGAATGTTGTCTTTTATTGATTGTCAAGATGCACCATAATGTGATTATACCCAGAGAAACCTTCCAACATTGACATTTTCTGAGAGCCTACCACCTTTTGTAAAATGTGATCCATCTTAGGCAATGGGTAGATGTCCTTTATAAACACCTTGTTTAGATTTATGAAATCTACAGACAACCTGATCTCTCCACTCTTTTTTCTGACTGGCACCATATTTTCCATCCATTTGGAAAATCTCAGGGATACTATGATTTTGGCTTCAAATAGATTCTTTACTTCTTTCTCAATCAAGGGTAGCAACAAAGGTTTTATCCTTCTCAGCTTCTGTATGAATGGCTTGTGATCTTCCTTTATTGGGATAACATGTTGATTTATACTGTTATCATAGACTTTCAGCTCATCATAGCTCCAAGAAAAAACATTAGGGAATTATTTCATTAATTCGACATACCTTTCCTTGACCGCAGAGATGAATGTTCTGGACAACTTAATGATCTTTGGATATTTTGGAGTCCCAATATTGCAATATTCCACATCCCCTTCATTTACTTTAATCTTTGGATTTCTGGCCACATCATTATTATCAAAGAGTTTCTCCAATGGGACCAGCCCCTTGGGAATGATATTGATCTTTAGCTGAACGATATCTCTGCCTGCAATCTAATTGTCAAAGTAACCATCTGTGGTGAAAGAAGCTACATCTACTTCTTCATCGCAATATTTATCATCAATGTTCAAATTCTCGAATTCGTTCTCCATATTGAGGAAGATTTCTATCTATCTTTTGTCTTCAAAAACTTGTCACTGCTTCATATTATCTGGTATTGCTGGCACATACTTGACCTCAACCTTGTAGCTTTTGTTAGGAAAAGTTTTAACTTTGAAAACTGTTGCTGAGGTAGACAAGGCATAAACAACCTGATTTTGTTCTCTTGGAATTGCTGAAATATTACACTCTGGAAAATTCTCAAGCAGGTCTAGTACCAGATTTCTATAAGCTCTCAATCTGGGGTGTTTTTCTTGGTATATGACTTTGATTTGATTTATAATTAGCTCAGAGTTTCCATGTACATCAATTCTTTCGACACCCAATTCTTCCAAAAAATTCAATCCCAATATTAATGCTTCATATTCTATCATGTTATTTGTGCACTCAAAAACAAGTTTATAAAAACACAATTTCGAATCTTCTTTGGGGTGATTGATCCAAACACTAGCTCTCACTCCTTATCTATAAGAAACCCCATCAAAACTCATCTTACATATCTGATCTTCTGCTTCATCCTATTGTTTTGAATATTCTTCAATCTGCTGATCATATTTCTCAGTCACATCAATTTCTGGTTCTTTTTCTTCGCAACACAGGTCATTGAAGAAAATTGAATATCCCAACTCAGTTTCCACAGAGTAGATGGGATGATTACTTGGTTGTGACTTTTTGTTGGCCATGTACTTAAGAAAAACCTCTCTGTACAATATTTTGTCTTGACCAAAGCCAAGGATAGTGGCGTATGACATGTCCATCTGTTGAGTTCCCTTTAATTTTGCAGCCCATGACCTAGACATCAACATTCCAAAATTGGAGGGATATCAACAACCACTACATCCATAACCATGTTCTTTGCTGGGATTTGTGCCAAAGACACCACCAAATATTTTATCAGGCCAAGGCATTTCACCTTTCTTGAATCGAAAGAAAAAAAATCTTTATAAGTTCTTGTGACGTCCATGCCCAATTGTTCCATGACCACTTTGGGCATTAGGTTGTGAGATTCTCCCGAATCCAACATAGCATTGTTTAGAGTCATATCATGGATTGTCATACTTATATAAAAAGGGGGAACTTATTTAGTATCAACATTTTCTTCTACTCTTATTCCAAATAAGATGGTTGGGTGATCATCTTGTATGTTCAGTGTATCGGAGGTTTGTTCCATGTTAAGCACCCTGATAATCTAATTTCTATATTCGCTATTCTTGATTAATTCATTAAATGGTACATAAATTTTGATCTTGGCCATCTCATTTTCAAAATTAAAAGAGGATGAGGTATTCTCTACCTCTTTGGTGACTATTTCTTTCCTTGCCTCCAATATTCTCTTTTGGGGTTCTTCTCTTTGCTTTCCTTTGTCCACAGTACCCTTTGCAGCAGAATCCTTCGTAGTAGAGTCTTTTGCAGCTAAATCCTTTGCACCAGAATTTTTTTTGCGCTGACTTGAAGAAGGTATGTTACTCTGAGCTTCTTTGGTGGGGTTTCCCTTTGGAGGATTTGGAGGTACCTTTTGATTTCAAAGGTTATATTGTCTTTGGAATTGCATAATGGCATTTTGCAATCCTGTCTGGTAATCTTTCCTTTCTACTGACAACCTTTCTTCCTCATCTTGTAAAAATATCTCACTTTCATCCATGGACTGGTCATGTTCTTCGTTAGTAAAAAATGCCTATGTTTCTTTATCATCACAAAAATTCATGTTGTCTTCAAAATACCCATCATAATCCTCAGATATGTAATTATTTTGGAAAGGAGGCCTTATTTGTTGTTCTCCCTGATTTCCTTGGTTTCCCTGATTCGCCTGGTCTGCTTGATTCACCTGATTTGTCTGATTCCCATGATTTCTTGGATCTCTTTGTCTAATTTGTGGGATTGTTAGTGTCCTTGGATTTCTGGGTGGACCATCAACTTGTTCTCTGGGGTTAGGCCTGTTACCTAGAGTCATCCTTTACATCATTCTCTCCAGGGATGATTTTAAGGATGGAAATTTATTTTAAAATGTAGAAACCTTGGTGAATCTTACTAATCCTTCATATGCCAACTATAAATGTTTGGCGATATTTTTGTAAAAATATTCAAATTTCTAAGGATTCTATATAGTTTTATAAAATTTTGGCGATTTTTAAGGTAAAATAATTTTATCCTATAGAATTTGGGCGAATCATTTTTAAAATAGAAAATCTCTATTTTGGAAAAACCATGGAAAATTAGCCCATGAGAGAAATTTAGCCCCTAAAATCATCCCTAAAATTTCTCTCCATGGTTCTCATCATTGTCTCAAACCTTTCTTCTGATGTTTGTGAGGTTGAGGGTTGTGCCTTCTCTTGAGTTTTGTTCATGTCCCTGCTAGAACCATCTTTTATCTTTCCCGAAGACATTAGATTCACTTCAACTTCTATGGCATCAATCATCATATCATCTAATGTAGCAGATATTTGTTCTCTTAATAGTGAAGAAAAATCACTTTCAAAATAATCAACATATCTGAGTTGAGCAACTTTAGGGTGGGGGGTTATTACGTTGATGAGCGAACTGCCGTGCACGAAGGTAAAGCTCCAGCTCTAATTTAGGGTTCGAGTTCAATCGCTTCTATGCCAAGCCAGGGCGGAGGGGAGCCGCCGTCCCCTCCCTCCCCAACCTCGTCCTTCAAGAAACTAGTTGTAGCTTGCAGAAAGAAAGCACCCCATGCAAAAGCGCCAAGTTTTGTAAAGAGACTAGATGATGTTCCAGAGATTAACCTTCCCCCGGAACACCCAATGAAGGTAGCGCTCTCCCTCTCAGATTGTGGCCTGGTAGGTCAGTTCATGGGCCTCTGGCGCTCAGCCAAATCAACAGATAACTGGATCCAAAGGAACTAGCGACCGCTAATAACAAACAATGTAACATGTTACACGGTTGGAAGAGGATACTTTATTTTCGAATTCATCTCCCAGGAGGACCGTGATCTAATCTTCAAAAATGGTCCTTACTTCATGGTCACACAGGGGCTGTATCTGAACCGTTGGACTCCAAGATTCGACCCAGCCTCAGAAGTGCCAAAAGACGTCCCTCTCTGGGTCAGACTCCCGAATATGCCAATACACTACTGGAACTCCTCATCATTGCAAGCTATCAGGAATGGACTAGGGCACTATATTGATAGAGCTGATCCAAAAGATCAATATTCTTGTGCAAGGATTTGTGTGGAAGTTGATTTGGAGGTAGGCTTGCCAGAAGCAGTGAAACTGAAGGTAGGAGATTGGCAACATCTACAAAAACTGGATTATGAGCAGCTTCCGTTCAAATGTAGAGGATGTCACGAATATGGACATTTTCAAAGAAACTGCCCAAAAATCCCAAACATAGAGAAAGTAGGAGAGGAAGGTTGGAAACAACCGCAGAAAGGGAGGTCGAAGTCAAAAGGCCAAATAAGGGAAAAACCATCTCCCGCTCAAGACAAGCACCCACGAAACAGAGAGACAAAAAACAGCTTCATGGCATTGGGAAACAGAGGTGAGATGGTGGACCCGCGCAAAGACGCCCAAGAGGAAGAAGAAAGAGGCGCCCAAATCCCATAAATCAGAGAAACCCAAAAGACAACAAAAGAAGTGGTGAAACCCAACTCCCATCAAAGGAATGGGGTGACTCAAGGCACCAAGGAGGGGGATATCTCGTCAGGGAAGGACTCAGAAGGAGCAAGTGAAGCTTGGGACACCCCAAAGAAACCGGGAAGAGGTAGGAAATCCAAAAAAGTGGAAAGAGATCAGGAAACCTACAAGGACGTTTTAAAAGGAGCACAACCAACCATCAAGCAACTGATCGGAGTGAGGCAAACCAGGAAGCTAGCCAAGGCCTCCCAAGGAGGCCATTCCCCTCCTCAAGGTAATCAATGAAGTTAACCTCCTGGAACTGTAGGGGTCTAGGTAGCAAAAGGAAGGAAGAAGCTCTCAAGGATATAATCAGAGCATCGAAAATGGACATCCTACTTATCCAGGAAACCAAGATAAGTCAGCAGGACTCTATTAAAGTTTCAAAAAACGTATGGAGAAGCAGCCAAGGTTTAGCCGAAAACTCTAGAGGTGCGTTAGGAGGGCTCTGCACCCTGTGGAACGCCTCCAAAATAGATCTGATCCTCTCTAACTCTTGCATGCATTAGATATTTTCCCTACTGCTCCACAAGGAGCCAGGGCAGACGATAAGTCTCTTTAAGATCTATGTCGCACAACATATAGAAGAAAAAAAGAACTGTTGGAAAGCCCTCCTAGACTTCTTAAAAGACAATGAGCTAGAAAATATCATACTAGGAGGAGATTTAAATGTAACTCTGGCCCAAGAAGAAAAGCGAGGGGGATCTATTGTAAGGGACCCAGCTCGAGAATGGGTGGATGATCTAATTTCAGCATGGGACTTAATGGATATTAGACCGCTTAGCGGACTCTACACTTGGACCAACAAAAGGGTAGGTCCAGGGCATATCGCTGCCCATCTGGATAGATTCCTTGTCCAAAGTTCTTTCTTGACCCTTGGGCTCATAGCCTCTTCATAAATCCTCCCTCATAGCACCTCTGACCACAAGACAATTAGTCTAGAGCTAAGGAAAGACCAAGGCCAGGGGCCCATCCCCTTCAGATTCAGCCCTTCATGGACACAGGACAAAGATTTTCTGCGCACAGTCTCCAGCGTATGGTCAAGCAGGGTAAATGGCTCTACGTTTTATGTATGGGAAGAAAAATTGCGTAGGCTCAAGGCTGTGCTCAAATCTTGGGCAAAAAGACAATCTGATCCATCCACCCTGCGCAAAGAAGCCCAAAGGCGTCTGGAGAGTCACCAGATTGAATTGGAAAATAGGGAGATCACACAGCAGGACCTGCACAAAGAGGACCAACTCCAAAGGCAATGGCACAAGGCCTGCAGAGAGGAAGAAGCCTATTGGAGGCAAAAGTCTCACAGTCTCTAGCTGAAGGAAGGAGATAAAAATACTAGTTATTTTCATAAGCAAGTGGAAGCAAGGAAGCATTACAAGGCTGTGACAGAAATCCAGGTCCAAAACATCACAATTTCCGATCAAGAAGGCATTAGACAGGCTGCTTTTGAAAAATTTGGAACCCTCTACTCAGAAACACAAAGGGCAAGCATTGACCCCCACATGTACCCACTTTCCATTGTTCTGAACCTAATCAAAGACGACATCAACCTCAGGCTTGTGGAGGAAGTCACGCAACAAGAAATAAAAGAGGCGTTAGACCAAATGCACCCGGATAAGGCCCCCGGACTGGATGGATTCACAGCCAGATTTTACCATCATTGCTGGGAAATAATCAAATCTTATCTAACCAAAATGATAAGGAAATCATAAGCGAGTAGCGAGCTCGGAGGAAGCACAAACTTGGCCTTCCTGGCACTCATCCTGAAAGAGAAAGGGCGCTGAGCTTTAATCGCTTTTGGCTGATATCCCTCTGCAACACAAGCTATAAAATTCTCACCAAGGTTATTGCAAACAGACTGAAAAAATTTCTTCCTCTCATAGTACCAGAGAACCAGGGAGGCTTCATCAAAGGTAGGCAAATAGCAGACAACATAATCCTGGTGCAAGAATCTCTTCATTCAAGTCTCCGCAAAAAAGATAAAGGTATGATTATCAAGCTAGATCTTGCAAATGCTTTTGATAGAGTTAATGATAATTTCTTATTTGTGGTAATGAGGAAGTTTGGATTCGACCAGTCCTTTGTGAATTGGATTAGAGCCTGCATAGGATCGCCATGGATATCCCCCATGGTAAATGGAAGAGTAACAAATTTTTTCCAAGCTTCAAGAGGTTTAAGGCAAGGGTGTCCTCTCTCGCCCCTCCTTTACGCAATCCAGGCCTCGGTTCTTAGCTATCAGCTGGAACATTCCAGAACCCAAAGAAACCTCCAAGGGCTAAAAATAGCACAAGGCGTGAAGGAAATCAATCATGCACAATTTGCGGAGGACACCCTGCTGCTAGGAGGGGCAAGCCCTTTAGTAGAAAAAAGGTTTAAGGAGGAGCTAGATGCATATGCTGTAGTTTCAGGAAGCGAGATAAGTCAAACAAAAAGTAGGATTTATGGATGGAACATTACTCCCAAAGAAATGCTGGGAATTTCTAGAGTATTGGGGATGGAAGGGCACACCAACTGGGAGGCCTTCACCTACCTAGGAATCCCTATCTTCAAGGCTACCCCAAGGGCCTCACAATGGAACCATTTAATAGACAAGCTAAAAAAGAGAATCTCCTCCTGGGGGGTGAATTGGCTAAATCTAGCAGGGAAAATAGTCTTAATCAAATCCATCCTGGCCAGTGTGCCCATCTATCAGAACTTTTTTCTTCTAGCCCCAAGCTCCACAATCCAAAAAATGGAGGCAATGCAGAGAAGCTTCCTATGGGAAGGTGGGAAGAAAACAGGTAGGAGACTTCACCTAATAAGTTGGGAAAAAATCTCCAAGCCCCTCTTGGAAGGAGGTCTCAAATTTAAGAAAAATCAAGTGCAGAATCTGGCTTTGGGGGAGAAACTGCTATGGCACATTGTCAGTGGTGATCTTTCCTGGAGCAAGGAAACTCTGTGGAAAAAATACTTCAAAGGCGCAAGGGAGAGATGCATAGAAAACCCCTACAGGGAGGATAAGGGATCCCCAATCTTCACCCTTTGCAAAAAGACCTTGGCACTGTTCACTCCTCACCTCACCTGGGTGCCAGGAAACGAGAAAAAAATTAAAATCTGGCAGGACTCTATTCTAGGAGATCCACCTCTAGAACTAAGACAGAATCTGCAGCGCCTAAAAGACTGGATGGATGGGCAAAACCTAAAGACGCTCTTCGACATCTCAATGTGGGGAAATGACAGATGCAAGTCGTGGCAAGGATGGGAAGTTGACAACCTGCCTTCGGAATTAGAAGGTGACTGGTGCGCTCTAAAACTCTGTCTTCAGGGGAAATCCCCCCTCAAAAGAAAAGGGAAGGACGAGAGAGGATGGGGGAAGAATGCTCAACCCTACTCTACCTCTTTGGCCTATAACACCTTCCTAAGCATCCCCTATGTCCCACCCAACCCGACCCTATGGAAATCCATTTGGAACTCTAAATCCATTCCCAAAATAGACCTATTTCTCTAGACTCTCAGCCATAACAGCATCCAAATAGGGGAGAACCTCTGAAGGAAGGGTTGGGAGGGCCCCTTCAGATGCCCCCTATGTTAACAAGCTGAAGAAACCTCAGCTCACCTCCTTCTCAACTGTAGTTACTCAAAAGAAGTTTGGAGGGCCCCTTCAGATGCCCCCTATGTCAACAAGCTGAAGAAACCTCAGCTCACCTCCTTCTCAACTGTAGTTACTCAAAAGAAGTTTGGAGGCTGGCAATTGGGTTGCAAACTGAATTTCCCCTTCCTCAAGACATTAAGACCCTCCTCCATAGTTGGAATGCCCTTTACCCTTTCCAAACTCAGAAGCAAAGCTATGCCTCAGGGCTTTGGCGTGCAATCCAAAGGTTTATCCTTTGGGGGCTTTGGTTGAAAAGAAACAACAGAGTTTTCAGGGATAAGAAAAGGAGCGCACCACTAGTGAGTGTAAATTTTCAAGCACTCTTTGGCGAATGGGCCAGTTACCATCGTCATCCTCAATACAGCAGGAAGCTGGAAGAAAAAGAAGATCTTTGGTTGGCCCAGTATAAAATAAAAATCCAATATGGAAACATAGTCAACATCATAAATCAAGTGGATTGGGAAATAAGGACAGGGAGGAAGGAGTTCATCAATTGGAAGAACTAAAGGAAGGCCTACATCCTGTCCTTCGACGGGGCCTCAAAGGGAAACCCAGGTCAAGCAGGTGGAGGAGGGATGATTGAGCCCCAACACAGAAGTTATGGTGCGATATTCCATGGGCTTAGGCATCGCCACCAACAACTATGCAGAAGCAATGGCATTACGGCAAGGCCTGTGCCAAGCCAGAAGGAATGGGATCCGGAATCTGATCATCATAGGTGACTTCCGAATGTTAATTAATGCCATTATCCATTCTTCCAAAAATCAAAGCGCATTGCTCAATAATTTGCTGGAAAAAATCCTCCTCCTCCTTAAAATGTTCGACTCATACCAGCTATTCCACGTTCTACGTGATTTGAATAAGGAGGCGGACGTGGAGGCAAATAGAGGTGCCCTCTTGGCACCAGGAAGCATGAACTTAAACGACCTGTTATCCACGGTGAACATACCTTGACCCACCTCTTCATCAAACACGAGGCTCATGCAAGTGGCAAAGTGGGGGACAGGACCAAAAATATAGCGCCCAGACTCAGCCAATAGAGGGGTGCATGAAAGGATGAACTGGGCAGAGGACGGCCCGAGAAAGATCGAATCACAAGCAAAGAGGAGACAACAGGATAATCCGACCATGCCTCTTGGGGAAATTAAAGAAGGGTGAAATGATGAATACAGGGAGGGCAAGGTTAAATTCACGATGCATTCGCAGCCTTGGAGCAGTTCTATCCTTAGCTATGCAGAGAGTCCGACTGTGAGGAATCAGATCGAGCGAAACAGGGGAGGAGAGATGGCCGCTAGCTCCAGCAGCAACCTCAGCACGGAGGAGCGACTGAAGTTCATGGATGCAACGCTGGAGAGCTTGAAGCAGACGCTACAGTTCCAACTCAACTTCTTAGAGAACTTAGACTCGGAGGCAGGCATGCGATTGGAGCAACTAGAGCAGGACATTTCCACTGTAAAATTTGGATTCATAGAGGAGATCAGCAAACTGCATCAGGAGCTAAAGAACCCAAAGGATGAATTTGAGGAAAGGATCGGTCAGCTGGAAGGAAAAATGTCCAAGCTGAACATCGAATGGAAGAAGGACCCAAAGGAATAATCAACCTCTCGGTCTGAAGAGACTTCTTCTCTTCTCATGCATCTTGACATTTTGTATAGAAGTCAAGGCTTTAAAATAAATCTGTAATATTAGGTGAATCAAACTACTTTCGGGGGTGATTGCCCAAACTTAGTGTTTCTAGTAGCGCAGCTCAGCTATTTGCAGGCAGTTGTTCAGTGTAGCACTGCCATTTTGTAACCAAACAATGGCTAGTCCACATTTTAATTCAAATCTCTCTAATCATTTCTGTAAAAAAAAAAACTTTAGGGGGGGGGGTTACCTCAGTAGGAATCGGATTATAGACCTTCATGAATCTCACTGAAAACTCTTGCACTATTCCGTCAAGTGATCTCTTCATGTTGTTGTACTGGGTCAACAACTGAAGGGCATTTTTCTTGTCTCCATATTTTGCGAAGGCCTCGAAATCTATGATACTAGCTGCTGGAAGGGCTCTGAACAACTTCGACACTTCTCCTGTAAGACTTTGTGTAAACAACCTCATTTTCACATCTTCAAAGTCCACCTCTTCCAAGTATATGAAATCATTAAACCAATCTAGATGCTTCTGGGCTGATATGTTGCCTTCAACATCATATAGTTTGATCCTTAGGTTATAATCTTGAGATAAATCATGCAGTTGAGCAGGAAATATGAGGGGAGACAATATAGCTTCCATTGCTGTTGTGAGGGGTCAGAGTGGATGCTAGTTCTGAGCGGAGATTACTATAGCCCTGGCAGATGCGGCTACAATCAAATCTTGGAATATCTTTTCGTCAAATATGGTCTCGCTTAAACAAGATTCAGATTTATTTTTGAATAGAGCTTGATCAAATTTTATGTCAAACTCAAGGTCTTAAATTCTCATTACTCCATCCTTGTGTAAGGACAAATATCGGTCTGGACGTAGCATTAGGGTTACTAGCTTTTCTTTTCTTTTGTGTACAAGCTTTTCGGGGTCAGACACAGGTATTGTAGCTTCTGGGTTTGGGTTTCTCCTGGTGTGAATTATATTGGGAGCTAGGTGATCCAGATGGATATCAATGGCCACTCACCTTTTCCAACTGGCTTAAAACAATTTTCTGACATTTTTGGCAATTTACTATTTTTAGCAGTTTTTACTGCCGGGGCCATTTTGAGGGCCTAAATGAAGGTTTTTCGGTATCGATCTCCTCAATGATAGCTAAAGGAAATATTGATCCCCCAAAATGAATCTCCTCAGTGATACCTTTCCAACGGGCTATCACATGCCTAAAACGGAGATCGTATGCAAAAGTTACGACCCCGGGAAGTTGATGTACTAGCTTACCCAAACGGGGCCCACATGACTTTTGGCATTTCATCTCCTAGGGTTAGGTTTTTGGATGTCTAGGGTTTTTGGAATTCTTGCTTATTGTAAAAAGGCCTTCAGAGCCTCATTGTAACCTTCTTCTTGTGAATGCACGCTGTCGTCACATCTCTTCTCAAAGATAATCCGCCACCATTCCAGCAAGCTTGTTTCCGCTGCATTTTACAGTTTCCGCTTATTTTGTTATTGAATAGAAAACCAATTTTATTGTGTCTTTGTTATTTTGTGTTAAGCACCTNTTAGGTTTTTGGATGTCTAGGGTTTTTGGAATTCTTGCTTATTGTAAAAATGCCTTCAGATCCTCATTGTAACCTTCTTCTTGTGAATGCGCGCTGTCGTCACATCTCTTCTCAAAGATAATCCGCCACCATTCCAGCAAGCTTGTTTCCGCTGCATTTTACAGTTTCCGCTTATTTTGTTATTGAATAGAAAACCAGTTTTATTGTGTCTTTGTTATTTTGTGTTAAGCACCTTTTAGTAATCTGTATTCATTTCGTTATGGTCATAAAATCTGAATCAGTGGTATCAGAGCGGTCTACTCCTTGTCGTCTTAATGCATGTCCCCAACGAGGTCGGAGTACAAAGAGTTGGGTCTCAAGATTGTTTCTCTTGAGGATAGAAGCTCTTGCACGCCCAAGCGACCTCCCATGGTAGGAGAAAAGAAAGATGATGGGACAGGAGATCCTTTCAAACTATTTATTGAGGAAGCCCTCACTCAACAGAGGAACGAGATGATGGATAGTTTCGTGCAAATCCTTCGGCGACTACCAACAGGCGATGCATCTTCTTCGAATGGAGGCGTCGCCCCCTTCAAGGTACAAATAAACTTTGATATTCCTATATTTGAAGGTCAGATAGACGCAGATGCTATAGAAAAGTGGTTGAATCTACTAGAAGGGTATTTTTCTGTTCATAAATTTTCGAATAGAGAAAAGATTACTTTTTCACTCCTCAAAGTCGTTCCCCATGTCAAAGATTGGTGGGAAACTTTCTGTGAGAAAAAGGAAACAGAGGGAACCTCATTATTTTCATTCATGACCACCTGGGAATCCTTTAGGGATGCTATTAAGGAACAATGCTACCCTTTCAGAAGTTATGATGACCTGTATACCAAATGGACCAAACTGCGGCAAGAAAGAGACTAAGTAGTGCCAGATTTCACAAATATCTTCCATACATTGCGCACCAAGTTGGGTATCAAAGATTCAGAGTGACATCTGGTGCTCAAGTATCGTGGTGCTCTACATAGATACATCCAGACTGAAATGGAATTTCTAGACATCTCATCCTTGGGTGTGGCCTACCGATATGCCGTCAAAATCGAGCAGAAGCTCAAACAAAAGACACGACAATTTGGGCCTGGGAACCCCTCACAACAAAAGCCNAGGGCAGCCCCAACCCATCGAACAAAGGACATAGCAAAGATGGATAGTATCAAGACAACCAGTACAAGCCGCAAGAAAATAAGGACACCGGAAAGACAAAGAAAGATACCGGGAAGTGGTGCAACTTCCATAAGAGCCCTTGGCATAACACTGTTGATTGTCGCTCAAAGCAGTCACTGGTGGCTGAAGTGAAGCCTCTAAATCAGATGCAGATTTTGACTCCGAGACAGAACTAGAAAGGGGAAGACGGATCATTGACGTGGAACCCAGTGCTACCGTTGCTACCATGAAGATCCATCTTGGTGAACCAGACGAGCCAGAAGAAGGAGAGCACCTCTTCCATTCACAGATGTGGGTAAAAGGAACCCCGCTGCACTTCATCATTGATAGTAGTAGCCAGAAGAACCTCATCTTAGCAGAGGTCGTCAAGCGACTGGCCCTGCCAACAACGCCACACCCACAACCTTACACCATTGGATGGCTCTGCCAAGAAAGCGATCTCCGCGTCGACCAACAGTGTCGACTGTCGTATGGCATCAAGCCCTTCAAAGACGACGTATTGTGTGATGTTTCCCCTCTTGAAGCTTGTGATGTTCTTTTGGTCCAACTTTATTTATGGAAACGTCATGTTGTATATGAGTCTAGGCCTCATAGTGTTATTACTACTTTGAACAGGAAATTGTACAAGATACCTGAGGTAGTCCCACCTAGTGTTATTTCCTTGATCTCTGCTAAGCAATGTAGGAAGGTCATCTCTCAGATGGGGAAGTTTGTCTTCTTTGTGATTCACTCTCAGAATAAGCGAAAGATCACAGCCACATCCAGGGTCTCTGCGGCTGACCTCTCCACACAGCAGAAGAAAGTAGATAAGGTCGTGGAAGAATACTTGGATATCATCTCCTCACCTATAGGGGTACCTCTGCACTGCCAGGTCAAGCACCCCATCGATCTGACCCCCGACGCACCACTGCCCAATGGGCCAGTCTATCATCGCTCTTTGTTAGAGAATGAGGAGATAAAGAGACAGATCCAAGAATTGCTCCACAAGGGGCACATACGCCCTAGCTCATCACCTTGAGGGAGCCCAATCGTGCTGGTATAGAAGAAAGATGGAACCTGGCGAATTTTTATTGATTACCGGACTCTGAATAAAATTATTTTCAGAAACCAGTACTCGATTCCCCAAATCGATGACCTCCTTGATCAACTCACGGGGGCCAAATACTTCAGTAAGATTGATCTGAAGTCTGGCTACCACCAGGGCTCGATAGAACAGACAGATGTATGGAAGACCGCCTTCAAGTCAAAGGAAGGACTTTTTGAATGGTTGGTCATGCCCTTTGGTTTGACAAATGCTCCAGCCACTTTCATGAGGATGATGGATGATATCCTGCAACCATTCACCAATACTTTTGTAGTGGTGTATCTGGATGAAATTCTAATTTACAACAAGACTTGGGACGAACACTTGCAGCATATTCAACAGGTTTTGCACACCTTGTGGCAGCACAAGCTATATGCCAACATGGAAAAATGCTCCTTCGGCATGGACAAGGTCCATTACCTTGGCTACATCATTGATCAGGATGGCATACATGTGGATCCAGACAAGATCCAAGTCATTCGTGACTGGCCAGCCCCAACAACACTCACTGAGATTCGGAGCTTCTTGGGACTTGCTAATTTCTACCGCAGGTTCATGTTGGGTTTCTCCCATATTGCATGGGACCTCAGCCAAAGAAAAAGGGGTGGTGGTAAGGCAGAATTTGCATGGGGCCGGTCCCAACAACAAGCATTCGATGATTTGAAGCAGCGCTTGTGCTCAACCCTAGTACTTTCACTACCAGACCTGCAACATCCCTTTGAGATCAAGACAGATGCTTCAGACTATGTCGTGGGTGCCATTCTCACTCAGCACGGCCACCCTGTGGCCTATCATAGTGAGACACTATCAGATACTATCCATAACTACCCTACTTACGACAAAGAAATGTACTCCATTATGCAAGCATGTCACCAGTGGAGACATTATATTCTTGGAAAGGAGATAGTCATCCACACTGATCATAAGCCACTGGAGTTCATGCAGACATAGGGAAAAGTACAAAATGACTGCCATCAAAAGTGGTCCACATACTTGCAGCCATTCCACCTCAAGATCAAGTATAAAACAGGAAGCACCAATTGCATCGTTGATTGCCTCAGCAGACCGCCAGTCACGACACTCACCACGGTGCTAGACTCTTGCAGCCATGAGACATCTGGATGGCCCCAACTCTATGAGACAGACCCTGACTTCGCCACCACCTACCAAATGTTGGGTGCAAATGCAGTTGTTGATAATTTCCATCTTCAATATGGGTTGTTGTGTCGTCTGGGCCATATCTGTGTTCCATCAAGCAAGCAAGCGAAGCTGATCTAAGAAGCCCACTACAGTATGGTGGCAGGACACTTTGGCGTCGAAAAGATAGTGGTGATGCTACAGAGACATTTCTACTGGCCGAAACTTTGACAGGAGGTCGACAAGTATATCAGGTCCTGCACTGCCTGTGCTATTACCAAACCAACCACTAAGAAACAGGGCTTGTACACCCCTCTTCCTACTCCTGACAGGCCATGGGAATCCATCTCAATGGACTACATGTCGGGCCTCCCATCCACCAAGTGGGGAAATGACTGTGTTTTTGTGGTTGTTGATCGCTTTTCTAAGATGGCAATTCTGGTTGCCTGCAAGAAGAGCATGACAGCAGAGGCCACTGCCAAGCTCTTCTTTGAACAAGTCTGGGTACATTTTGGAATCCCACAAACCATTTTCTCAGATCAGGATAGTCGATTTCTCATCACATTCTGGTCGAGCCTCTGGTCACTGCTGGACACCAAGCTCACCAAATCCATGACCTTCCACCCGCAGACAGATGGCCAAATTGAGGTTGTAAATCAAATGATTGTGCATATCCTTCGCATGTATAATTCAAAGAACCCTCACACATGGGATGAGAGCCTTCCTTATGTCCAACATAGCTACAACCGAGCCTTGCATAGCTCAACCGGCCATAGCCCCTTTCAAGTGGGGTTTGGATTCCAACCATTGGGTCTTATAGATGTTGCACTTCCTCTTGCGGTCACCTCGACTGACTCATCTCCTACTCCACCCGGTTCATTGAGCGGATCCAGCACATCCACCAATAGGTTCAGGATATCCTACAGAAGTCCAATGACAAGTACAAACAATGCCATGATCAACATCGGGTGCCGCATAAGTTTCAGGTGGGTGACAAAGTTTGGTTGCACTTGCAGAAAGAACGCCTTATAGGACCCCATCAGAAGCTTTGCCCACTCCATTATGGAATTTACACTATCACCAAGGCCATGGGGGATAATACTTTTGAGCTCAACATTCCTCCTTTCCTTGGCCTGCACCCAGTGTTCAATGTGGATCTCCTTCTCCCTTATTTCCCACCATTATTGGACACCTCAGAAGTAGCAGAACAGCTGAAACCAACAGAGCTCAACCCCAACTACATACAACAGGAATCCAATGATCAGATTGTGGACAGATAGATCAAGGGCACTCGACAACAAAGGATCCATCTTTATCGAGTCGTCAAAGCAGGGCAGCTCCTGCACCAAGGCAAGTGGCTCACCCGGGGCCAAATTCAACAGAAATTTCCTCATATAATGGGGGACCTCAACGTAATGGAGACCATTTCTTCCTAATGAGGGAGGATTGATCCAGATGGATATCGGTGGCCACCCACCTTTTCCAACTGGCTCAAAACAGTTTTCTGACATTTTTGGCAATTTACTATTTTTAACAGTTTTTACTTCCGGGGCCATTTTGAGGGCCTAAATGAAGGTTTTTCGGTATCAAGCTCCTCAATGATATCCAAAGGAATGATTGAGCCCCCAAAATGAATCTCCTCGGCGATACCTTTCCAACAGGCCATCACACGCCTAAAACGGAGATCGTATGCAAAAGTTACGACCCCGGGAAGTTGATGTACTAGCTTACCCAAACGGGGCCCACATGACTTTTGGCGTTTCATCTCCTAGAGTCAGGTTTTTGGATGTCTAGGGTTTTTTTCATTCTTTCTTATTGTAAAAAGGCCTTCAAAGCCTCATTGTAACCTTCTTCTTGCGAATGCGTGCTGCCGTCACATCTCTTCTCAGAGATAAGCCGCCACCATTCCAACAAGCTTGTTTCCGCTGCATTTTACAGTTTCCGCTTATTTCATTATTGAATAGAAAACCAGTTTTACTATATCTCTGTTATTTTGTGTTAAGAACCTATTAATAATTTGTATTCATTTTGTTCTGCTCATAAAATCCAGATCACCAGGATTTCTATCTCACACTCTTTTGCAACTGGTCCCTTGGTAACGGAGTCGCAAGGGTAAGAACAATCTTAGCCAATAAGGTATTTGATCCACTGTCACCCTCAGGGATCAAACTAAAGTTTTAAGTCATTTTTCCAAGGGAAGATTTTTCAATTTCTTCCTTGGCAACGGTGCCAGAATGTTAACACTCTATAAATTTTTTCCAGCTGATAGAAAAATGACAGAGGTAACTATTTCAACCTACTTTAGAGCTGGGCTCTAGCCTGATCTACTTAGAGAGGGTTGTCTCATGTCACTAGGTATTTCTTTGGCAATCAATGGCTAGATGAAATTTTTTTTGGGGGGTTTTGTAAAGTTTGCTGGCAAAGAAGGGGAGGGAATCTTAGGGCTACGGAGTCAAAATTATGAAAGTGAAGGAAAACGATGACTGGATGGTAGAACTCTCCAGAGGATAAAGGCTAAATGAGGCAATGAATATGAGTTGTTAATTGATTTTAAGCAGGGTGTAAGAATAAAGAGAAAATAAATAACTGCATCGGAGCATTACTGAAATGAATTCTAAATTAGTTAAGAGGAAATTCACACAGTTTAAATTGCTTAAGTCGAGAACATCACAAGATGAATTTTGAGATTTTAACTATCCAATTTAAACAGAAGATAGTGCAAACGGAAATAAAGAACACAAGAAATACATACTATGAGAGGAGACAAAACTCATATCACCACTATTATAATCTTTTCATAGAGACTTCAAAAGATTCTGCATATGTATTCAATTCAGCTCCAGATATTACAATGTAGTTCAAAACAACTAAGAAGGTGCCCTTGCACTTCTGCCAACATTATTCATTCAAAACTCCTAGTACTTATACAGTTCGATTACTATGGATGAAACTAAAGCGTTTTAATTTCTAAAGCTAACTAAAATAATTACAAGCCAATGGTTTCGGTAGGCGAACCAATTTACAATGATTTAAACAAAAAACGTTTCATAAAATAGGGATGAATCACTTTGACTTCTCAGATTCCTCTGCACCATCTATCTTGCTCCGATCTCCTGTCAAACTTGCCATTTTGGTGACACCTGGAGGTTACTTATTGGTCCCTGGAAAACTGCATTTTGTCTTGCCCAGTCGCACGATCTCCTTCCACTGTGAGTCAGAAGGAATCTCGTAATCCACAATTTCCTTTATCAGAATCTCGAGATCAATGCAAGTAGCATAAGACATAGTTGGAATCCCGATATTTATTGTCTTAAACTGATTCAAAATCTCAAAGTTTGTGGCCAAATATTCCACCAAACTGGGTCCCTTCAAGTTCTCTTTCTTCAAGTTCTCTTTCAGGCCTTCAAATTTGGAATCATCCATTCTGCACTGAGTGAGGAGAGAATTGTATTCCTCTTGATCATATAATTTCCCTTTACCATCCCAAAATGGTGGAAGGCCTTTGATAAACAATTGTTCAAATGTATCCTTAAACTCTTGTATACTCTATTCTGTTTTCATAGCTTTGGTTTGAACCGACTTGAGAAAATTGTTCTTAGCGATGATCCTCCTGGCCCAAATGATCAGTGCAGTTCTGTATTTTACCCCAATGGTCTGAAGATCAGCAATGGGCATAAAATTTAGCAAATTAATAGCATTCTGGGCCCATTCTGAGGGATTTTTCACTAGTGTATCATTAACAACAGTACATTTTCTTCGGGCAGTGATAGCCATGTTGTCTTTGTCATTTATAAAATTTAGATAAACCCTGAACTTTGTAGCTTCAGCAACAACATCGTCCCAAATTACATGTTTAGCTCTTTGCAACAATACTTTTCCCTTCAACCTTGTCTTCATCTTGTTCACCCTTTCTTGCAAATCTTGATTCTCCTTTTGGAATTGAGCCATCTTTTCATCCTTCATTTTCATCTCTTGCTGCATCTTTTCTATGACCTCCTTAAGGCTCTTGATCTCCCTTGTCTTTAAGATTACTTGAGACATAGGATGAACCAATCCATCAGTGCTTGATCCAGTTTCTGTAGTAGAAGGTACAATAGCCACCATGTCTAATTTTTCTACCTGTCCTTGTGACCAACTTTCTTTTTCATTTTCCAGCTGCAATACTTTGGCTTTGTAATTTAGTGCTTCCTGTCTAAATGTATCCTTTTATTGCTCTAAAGCATCTAGATATGTTGTATGTGGATGTTCTATGGAAGACATCTTCAGATTCTTCTTCAGGCTTTGGATCATCTTCTTTTTCTCAGCTAAAGAAGATTTTACCCCTTGAGGGCCTTCAGATTCCAATCTTTTGACTTATGTCTGCAAAGCTCTGCTGGATGCTTTTTCCTGCTTCAATTTTCCATCCAATTTGAGTGCATGGGTTGTCAATCTTGAAACCCTCAGACTCAGAATCAGGTAGTCTGAATATAGTATGTCACTGGTGTTTCTGTGGAACTTTGCCTTGTCTGGGGCACCAATATTTTCATAATGCATCTTGATTTCAAACACTTTATCCTCATCTTCCACCACTAGGTTAAAATTCTTTCTTTCTACATCCCTGACTGAGAACAGGGAAGACTTATGCTGGGATATCCTTTCTACCTCAGGTAACAAATCTCTTATTTCACTATTGGCCATATTTTCTTTCACATCATACTGATTCCCTAAATCTTCTTTGGATTTGTAAATTGCCCCAGGTGTCTTACTAAAGTCATGTTTCTTGTTGCTGAAAGCCCTTGAGATACTTTCACCCAGTGGCATGCTCTCTGTATTAGCTTCTATGTTTTTGGTTCTTCTCTCCACCATTTCCATGCTCATTTTCTCCTTAGGTTCTTCCTCCTCTAGGTTTATTATCTGTGGGGATTGTGTGATCTTCACCTTCTTGAGAACATTTTGCTGACTACTGGTGCCCAAGGCCTCTGAAATACTCCTCTTGTTATAAATACTCATCTTGGGAGATTTAATAATCAACCTTGGAGAAGATTTTTGTGTCTTTATCTGCTATGGGGTTGAATCTATTTGTTTTGTCTGATCAGGTTGCAAAGTGACTTCCATATCCGCATAGGTTTCCAGATTTTCTAGTTTATCAAATCCTTCAACATGCTCATGCTCATAGGGGCCTTGTCTTCTCATTAGTACTCTCTTAGATATGACCTGATGCAGATCATATTTCCTCCCTTGTAACTGCGCAAATCTAAATTCCTTGATCTTGGCTTGGATATGAGGCAAACGAGATCTAGTTTTTACCACAAAGGGTCCTATTATTAAGGGAAACTTTAAGTTAGATGCTTTGTGCATCTTTAAAAAATGTTATGTTTCTGAGATGATTCTTTGCCTAATGAATTCTAGGGAAAATACTCTGGGAGTCAAGAAAACGGGGAAAAGGTAAGGTCCCTCTAGATAACCATATACCCAAATAACAGTAGAGTGCATGAACAACACTCAATCTCCTACCCTATTCTCTGGATTAGGCTGTAAAGAACATTTCATTTCTTCCAAAACCCTTGGCAGGACGGTGCTGAAGATCAAGCTATAAACTTGGGACATTATCTTGTTTATAAAAATGAGCATTTTGATCATTTTGCATTCAATTGAGATGAATGCAGCTTCAGGGAACTCTATCTTATTTATTTCCAGGAAAATTCTCGGCAAGTGTGTGTGATACCTGAAGTGTCTTAGTGAATTGAAATTTACCAGATGTTTATGCATATTGTCAGCGATGAACTCTTCAAAACTGATACAGACCAACTGAATGGAATCTGAATGAAAAAAGGTCAATAGGAAACCCAACATGACCTCTACTACAAACTTGTCATTATCCAATCCTATAATTTGACTGAGTATGGAGTAGGGCCATTGGACCTTAATATCCATGACGCTTACACTGATAGGTAACAGCATACTCTCAGAATGATGTCCGGGTTTAACAATGGTTTGTAAAAATAGGGTTTTGACTTCGTGGGGGCATTCTCTATAGACTATGATTATTTTCTCTTCCTTGAAGGGCTCTGACGCCGTGGGGGAAGATTGTGGTATACTGGGGGTGTGTTGAATTAACGGGCTATCTATTTCGCATAAGACCTCTGACCCTAACTTATTCAAAATGACCTTTTCTTCTTGTGAATAAGGTTCTAGACACCAACTTATGAACTTTGGGAAAGGGAAAGCGACTTCGACGGCGTAAGGGGTAATGGAGGCTTCGGTTGCTTCGAGGAAGGGTATTCGTTTCCCAAAATTGTCTAACAAATTGTCTCTAAATACGGAAATGGGCGAGATAGTTATTTTTGTGTCAAATACATTGGAGTCCCTGTCAATTAGGGATTCTTGTTTAGAGGCGGGGTCTTGCTCTATTATGGATAAAATGATAGGATTCATGGCCATGATGAAAAATACTTGTGAATCAGCAGAGAATGCATGAGTTTGGTTCACTGTTGAGCTTCCATTTTGAGCGAAGCATTTGTTCCAATTTTCAAACGTTTGAATGATTTGAAATATCATAAAATAATGACCGGGGCTCTCCTTTTATATGCTCTTTTAGATATCGAGGGCAAGAAAAAACAATTTTGGGTAGACTTATTTTCACCCTGATATGGATCTAGAGGTGCCATGTGTCTGGGAGGTGAAACCACAGTATTTTCCTCGGCCTGCTCTCGAGTGATTAACCTTCGCGCTATTTCCTCGCCTGATATGTCTCCTGACCGTCGATTTGGGTTGTTTAAGTTCTGTGGCCCACCAGGCCCCATCAAATTTCGTGCCTCTGTTGTATTGTCCCTTCTCCACTAGATGTGACCTGATCCTCCAAACTATAGTGCCTCCACCACGATGTATCTCCTCTCCAACTTTCGAGACTTGGATCCCATCAAAGGAAAATTGTTATGGTGATAACACGAACCAAATGGAGAATTTATGCTTACAGACAGATTTCGTTCAGTCTAATGAATGCACTAGATACCTTCCAAAGGGAAATGGATATTTATTTTAAAGGATTAATCGGTCAAAGCATAGTGGTCTACTTGGACGATATTATAGTTTATTCAAAAAAATGGGAAGACCATCTGAAACATATTTTTGAACGATGCAGAAAATATGGGATTTCTCTAAACTCCAAAAGACCATATTTTTCATTTAAGAAGGCATTTTGTTAGGCCACGTCATTTTTAAAGAATAAATTTCGGACCCAGAAAGAACCATGGCTATTCTACAAATTCCTCCACCACACAAAAAGAAATCTATGTAATCATTATTTGTCAAAATCAACTTTGTAAGAATATTTGTTCCATATTTTTCAGAGATTCTAAAACCAATTCAAAGAATGATTAAAAACTACGTTCAGTTTAAGCAGACACTGTTCGAGAAAGAAGCGTTCAAAAATATTAAAGATTCTATAGCCACTTCTCCATTTCTGTGGAGTCCATATTTCTCCAAAGTTTTCTTATTGTATACATTCACATCTGATCATTCTTTAGCAGTAGTGCTCACACAAAAAGATGAACAAGGGGATGACTACCCCATCGCATTTATGAGCACTATACTACAAGGAACTGAAATGAGTTATCCTCCGTTAGACAAGAAATATTTTTCTTTCCATAAAGCCATCAAACAATTTAGACCTTATATCCTTAAAAATCATACAAAATTTATCGTCCCGCTCCTAGAAGTAAAATCTCTATTCATTCAAAGAGAATTGAGTGAAAGAAAAGGAAATTGGATGACAACTCTACAAGAGTATGGCCTTGAGCTGAAACTGGGAAATGTTGTAAAAGGTCAAGGCTTATGAACATTAGTGACACAAGGAGTTGATGATGAAAAGCAAGAGGAAGGTGGTTGGGAAGATGAACCAACAATGTATCCTCAACAAGTCCCATATGCTCTAGCCATTGAAGGGTCATATTAAAATGATCTCAAATATTAATTATAACATGGCACTGCTCAATATCACCTAAATGATAAACAAAAGAGGGAACTACAGATGAAATACTCACAGTATCAACTATTACACAACATCTTGTTCAGAAAGAGTTATGATGGAGTGTTACTCAGATGCCTTGAAAAATAAGATGTTGATAATGTCCTGAAAGATATGCATGATGGACGAGATGGTGGTTATTTTTCAGGAGACAAAACAACCCACAAAGTGCTGAGAGAGGGATACTACTAGCCCACACTCTTCAAATATGCTCATGCATACTTAAGGAGTTGTGAAGCATGTCGGAAAGCTATGGGAAGGGAACACAAAGTTGTTATTCATCTCCAACTTGTAGCTGTAGAAGAAATCTTAGAACAATGGGAGATAGACATCATTGATGAGATGAATCCTTATTCTTCCAATAAACACATGTATTTTCTGACCGCTACCGATTATTTCACATGTTGGATTGAAGCAATACCTTTAGTCAAAGTGAATGAAGAGGTAATAATTAATTTTCTTGAACAACACATCATCACAAGGTTTAGAATCCCTAAATCTTTAGTGTTTGACAATGCTACTTACTTCTCATTCTTGAAGTTATCTGAGTTTGAATTAGAAAAGGGAATAATTTTAAAATAGTCAACAAATTACTACCCCCAAGGTAATAGTTTAGCAGAATCTACAAACAAGAACAAAATTCGTATTCTCAAGAGAAATGTAGTTGACCATGAGAGAAATTGGCACAATGCTTTGCAGAATGCTCTCTAGGCTGACTATGTCACTCCTAAATCTTCCATACGAACTTCACCTTATTTCCTTGTTTACGGAAAAGAAGTTGTTCTACCCTCGAATATCTATCTTCCATCCCTCCAACTCACACAATAGTATCGATAAGGAGAATTCTCCGTCATCCAATGACACATCGACACCTTGCTAAACCTCAAATAAATATGTGATAAAACCAAAAGCAAGTTTGAAACTCAACAATAAACAGTAAAACATTGGTTTGATAAGAAGTCTGTTGGTGGGAAAGAGTTCCAAGTCGGGGACTTAGTTCTAAAATGGGACAAGCCACATGAATATAAAGAGAAACATTCAAAGTTCAAACAAAGTTGGCTTGGTCCTTACCTCATTAAATAAAATATTGGCCAAGGAACCTTTCAATTACAAAATCTTTGGGGTGAGGTTGATTCTCTCCCTATCAATGGCCAAATCCTCAAACACTACATCAGTTAGACATTGAGGTTGTTGATCACTTATACATAAATTGAAACTTGTTTTTATTTTGTTTCTTTTAGTTAGGTTGGTTTTCTTAATTTACTTTTGCTTCCTAGTGTGTTTTAGTTAGCCCCTTTTATCCTTATTAATAACTACCTTGGTAATTTTGAAACCCCCATAACTCAGCACTAGTCACATGTATAAACGTAGCACGATGTTAAACCCACATATTTCGCCAGAAATGTAAGCTCATTGTGCACTATCACAAGTCATAATATGGTGGAGGAACATAACTTATCAATACAAAAAGGCATTGGAGAGAAACAAAGAGCTGAGGGACTTCACTTAACAACAGATTGCTACGTTACATGAGCTAAACTAAAATGATCTAGACATAATGTCTTCAATATATCAAGAGACGAAACTCAGGAAGTTTGCTCATCCTTAATCAAGTTATCATATCTCACCATCACAAGTTCCATCCCTATTGCCTTTAAAGGTTAGATGGAATCCTTGTTGGTCTCTAGTTTTGTGATATTTTCTGCCATACAAATACACTCATCATTACACCTTCTCCCTGCATTTCGTCCATAATATATCGCTAATTACACCATAAACCTCCATTATCTCTTGTTATTCATCCTATGTGGTTAATACATAATTTTCCATATTTTTAGTGATTAAAAGGATGATTATACAATATTTTTGCTGATGATGGATTAATCCTATGTTTCTATGTCCAAACAATATGTTCCCGCACTAGAAGTCATCCGGTACCCACACTGGAGGTCATCCGGTACTCCAAGTCATCCAGTACCAGAAGGTTCTACAGTCAACCGGTACCATCATAGTCGTTTGGTAACCACACTTCATGTCATCCAATACTCATCTCGTCTGTTACCAATTCTGCGCTTGTCTAGTACCAACATCAACAACCGTCCGATACTAGAAATAGTTTGAAAATTTGAAATGCTTCTAGAAGAAAACTAGGGACATCGGTTTTGTCCAGAATGATGTTTACATGAGGACGCATGGGCTACAATTCACCCAAATCACACGTGTAGACCTCTAACGTAAGGGGAATGATTATGCAAAAAATAGCAAAATTCTCAAACTGCCAACTTGCACCTCGATTTCTGTGCATATGGTATCAAATCTAGAATTTTCACGATATGGGTTTTGTCTAGAATGTGACAAGTTGTGTAAGTTGTGAACACTTTTCCAAAATATGAATTGGTGTAGAAGATATGGGTGGATCTCTAACTCAATTCTGCCCAAATTGATGAAAAACCCAGATTTTTGGGATTTATCCTAAAATTGTAAAAATTGTTTTATGAGTTTGGTGATTTAGTTTCATCCATTCCCCCATGGATTTCATGTATAAATAAGCATCATAGGGCTGTGAGAAAGATCCATTATTTTCATGAAGTTTTCATAAGTGGGAGATTTGTTTTTGTGAGAAAGCTTTAAGGAGTTGGTTGCCATGTAAAAACAGAGTTCCATGATTAAATGAAAAGATGATTGTTGTTGATCTATTGTGCGTTTCCTTGTCTTGATCTGATCTTTCTCAACAGTGCTAGCTACATGGGAAGGGCCCCTCAGTGTGGGTAAGCATTGTTATCTTCCCTTTATTTAGTTTTAGTCCATTATATTTTCATTTTATTGTATGGTGTGTTTTCTAACTAGTTTTCTCTTTAATTGCAGTTTTGTTTTTTTTATTCAATACTAATAAGACTCAAGATTCATTCTTCATATGTGTGCAACTTTATTTCAATTCTATAACACCACTTTGTTGTTTTACACAACTGAATTTTGTTGTCTCCTTTAAACATTGTTGACACTTGATTCATGTGATAGGTATATAATCCATTTCCGCACTGTCTTGGCGCCAACAATTTGGTTTGCATAAACAATATGCTTGTGGTATCATTTCTTGAAGAGCTGATCACTATTTGCACCTCTGTCATATGACAAAAATCTATTGTTAGTAACATTTATAAATTCACTTTTGAACATTGGATTTGATCCCTGCTCATGAGATTTGGAACACATGGTGTATATTATTTCTTTTTATTTAATCTGCCTTCTTGAAACATAAGAATACAACATCTCATAGGACTGATATATTTACTATGATTTCTATATTAATGTTGGTGCATGGATTAATAAGTCTAGCATGTTCAAGTTTCATACTTTGGGTTCAAGTTCTAGATAAGATGATTCTTTAGTGATCATTGTTGACATTT
>JASDQU010244892.1:65226-78326 GCA_032191745.1 Picea mariana
TGCACCTTGTCATGGATGCAATTGTTTCCTAGCCCATTCAATGTCTTTTTTCTCTTTGTCTTATTGTTTTTTCTTTCAATAGAATAGTTGGAAAACACTGCCCTGGTGTGGTGACCAGTGGTGACAGTGTTACCCACAAGCATTTCACGGAGATGAGAAGGTTGGCTCGTGATGAGACCCCCTTTCTCTTGGCTATGCCACCAAGAGCCACTACCCTGGCATGGTGACCAGATGAATAGTAGTGTCATACTGTTACATGCCCATGGACCTAATAGGTTGGCTCATGATGAGACCCCCTATCCACCAACTAGGTCTTGAGTTTTATTTTATTTTATGGGTCCCCCCTTTTTCTTGTTGAGAAGTCTTTTATTGCTTTCTCGGGGATCCCTGGGCAAAGCATCTCAAGGTTTAATCTTGGCTTTTAACTTTTTCCAGCTACTTTTACCCTCTGGGCCTTTAGCCCCTTCTTCCCACAAGGCAAGGTACAACCCTTACTAGCCTGGCAAACCCAATGCATGAACCAATGTAGGGGATAGATGAGAGGGAAAATGATGAAAAGTGACAAGTATGGAAGGAATGGACAGTGACCTTTCATAGACCCACCCAGTGGCAACTCATCCCTAAGGGAACCAACTTGCTAGGGCACTATGTCATCCCCCCCAGGTATGAGCAAGTTAAAAGGCATAATGTCCAAGAAAACGTCATGAAGCAAAAGATAATTAAATGCACATATTCAAATGTTTTGAGAATCAGAGTGACACGTACCATGATACCCAGACTCATTACCTCATGGAGCAAGACCCACTGCTACTTCAAAACCAGGCCGATGGGATGGATATTGCTGCTGCTGATAGATGGGAGGCATTGAAGAAAGGATGGGCCCTCCAAAGCCAAGCTCAAGTCAATATTTCTCTCGGTACTCCATGTCTAGGACTTGTGGGCCTCGAAACATAATCTCCTTAGTTATCCCTAGGATAGGGGATAACATGGTCGATGGAGGTGGTACCACTATGCAGTGCGCACAGAGCCAATATAATTATTCATGAGTTATTGGAGTGCTACAATGTTGCTAAGGAGGAACAAGATGAAGAAGATCCCAGGAATATATAAGTACCTAAAACAGAAAGCGAGCGAGCAGTAGAAGGACGAGAGCTTGAGTCTGTCGCATACACACAACCTATAAATACGCGGAAGCTAAACATTAGGACGACAGAGAATATCAAGTTTGTGCAAATAGAAGACTATTGGAGTGATGAGACAATAGAGAAGATTGCAAACTTGTTGCAAGAATATCAAGACCTATTCCCAACTACATTCTCAAAGATGAAGGGGATAGTTGGGGACTTAGGCGAGATAAAGATTCTATTGAAACCAGGTGCTAAGCTAGTATGACATAAACCTTACAAGTTAAATCCAAAGTACAAAGAGAAGGTGAAAGTCAAAATAGACAGGATGTTGGACGAAGGAATAATTGAACCCATGGAGGAATCAAAGTGGATCAGTCCAATGATAGTGCAAGACAAGAAGACAGGAGGAATCAGGATTTGTGTGGATCTGAGGAAGCTTAATGATGCATGTTTACATGACTCATTTCCAACACCATTCATAGATGAGGTACTAAAGAACATAGGAGGCAAAGAGACTTACTCGTTCACAGATGGATTCTTGGAGTACCATCGGATAAAAATTGCGTAGGAAGACAGGTACAAGACCATGTTCGTGATAGAGTGGGGAAGTTATCAATATACAGTGATGTCCTTTGGACTGAAGAACGCCCCTACAGTGTTATGGGCTTACAGGGCTACAAGTAAAAATTTGACAAGGCAAACACCTTTCAAGTTGGTCTATGGGCAAGAAACAGTTATGCCAATGGATTTTATTCTACCTAGCCTGCGCATTGCAGCGATCACTGATCTATCGGACTCCGGTGCAATAGAGGAGATCTTGGCACAGTTAGTATAGCTTGAGGAAGATCGCTTTGTTGCAGGTTTCCATCAACAAGTTCAAAAGGAAAGAGAGAAGGTCTGGCATGATAGACACATTAAACAGAAAAAGTTTCAAGTGGGAGACTTAGTATTACTTTATGAAAGTAAATTTATGCAGCATCCAGGGAAGTTTATAATGCACTGGTTAGGACCATATGTGATTCAACATGTAACAAGGATAAGTGTTGCGTAGTTGGAAAACCTTAATGGAGAAGTCCTTGGAGGAATGGTGAATGGAAATCAGTTGAAACTCTATAGAGATGGTCAACAGTCTGCACAGTAATGTAGGTTGCGCCAAACCACATGTATCATAGTAGTTATACTATAGTAGGAAGGAAAAACACAAAAAAAACAAATAACAAGTAGAAAAATGAAGAAAATCAAATAAAAAGTAGATATAGAAAAAAGAAAAAGATTATATAGTACAAGGCATAGGAGATTGCGCAGAAGGAAAGATTATGGTGCATCGGGATAGATCTGCACCAATTAAGAAAATATAACACAACAGAAAAAAAACTACGAAGCAGCAGATGTTTTGCGCAGTTTGGCACTAATAAGATCGTTAAAAGCATTAAAGCACGGAAGCGACGGCTACACAAGGGTAATGAGAGGTCATAAAGACATCGTATAATCTTAAATGGAAAAATCCGCTGGAAATCATGACAGGTTGGCAGTACAAGGAAAATATCATACAACGGATTTGGTAATAAAGCGGCAATTATTTAACCATTCATTAACCATGTTCGCGGATTGGACAAGTGATTTAAGGCACGAAGAGACATGCACAGTTGGCATGGAGGGACAAAAATAGTCGAAGATCGCTAAGTGTAAACCATTGTTACCAAGAGTTGCATGCAAGAGAGAGCGAACCGAAGTGAACCCGAGTGATTTGGAGCCGAACTACAGCTACCACAGAACAGCCACAGAGCAAGTAAAGGAATTTTTTGCATAAGACAATGGCCCCGCCAAAATTTGGAGTGCCATCAACAGTGACGCGAAAGCAGTCAAAACGACCAGCAGTTTCACTAGAGGTTGAGGAAATACCCTAAGATTCGGCTTCAGCAAGCCAGTTTCCACAGAGATTATGTTCCACCCAAGAAAGATAATGCGTCGCCAATCAAAGTACCAGTGGACGGGAAATACCCATTGGCAACATCACCAGTCCCACCCAGTGTAATTATTGAAGGAGATATGCTCGTCAAGGTCGTCGGCCTTGCGTTCGCGGATCATGATATCACCGACCAGAAGAAATTCTCGGAGATGGCTAGGGAAAAATACTTGTGCGCTGAGTGTCTAGGCACTGCAACGATAGTGTTGGAGACACGGGTGTGGGAAACCAGATTGGACAAGGTGGGCATAATAAACCTATTGGAGATCCCACACTTTGGACGTTGTTTGGAAATCAATGTGTGTGTGAAGCTAATGCTCAATTGCGTCCATGAGGGGACACTATGGCTTGATCCCTTAGTGTCAATTGATACTGCGTGGATTGCACGGATTACAGGGCTTCCAAAATTCAGCAAGGATCTGACCATTTTGTTCAACAAGGGAGGAGAGAGAGCCCTCTCAAAAGCAATGAAGGAAAAGTTTCAAACTTTCAAGGGAAAAAGGGGATTGGATGTTAAAAACATCAATGATGTCAATGTTCGGTTTGCAATGCAGGATTGGCCTGCAAGTTGTTGTGCAACTGTCGGAAGGATGAAGTACCAGCTGCAATAATTGCATCTGCGGAAAAATGGGTCGAAGGGGTTCAAATGAACTGGGCCACCTTCTTGGTGAACCAATTTTTGCAAGATTGTATTGAGGCCCAAGAAAAGGGCACATAATTTCACTATGCATGGCTTTTGATTTTGATTGCGTTCATCGGATGGCAGGAACCAAGATACTATCAGCGCATGGGAACATCTAGTAGAGGTAGTATGGTCACGCGGTATGCCAACCTATGGCATACGCCAAACAAGAGAAGGAAACATGACACTAATGTCACATTCTTTGTATACTTTGATACTATCAGGTATCTAATCGAGCATACACCGTGCATTTCAGGCAAGACGGTGGAAACATACAAAGACATTGTGTGATTCAAAGCAGGCATGCACCACATCTATGTGCATGCAAAGAAGGACTCAGTGTGCCAATGGTTTCCAACCAGCTATAGGTTGACATTGGAAGACGTATGCCTAACTGTGAATGATTGGGAAGATGGGTGGAAAACCCCAGCAGAGAAAACAGGGCACCCGAAAGATGAAGAAGAGCAGGATAAGAGTGATGGAGAACCAGATGAGGATGAGGAACATGGGAATGATCAGAACAATGGCGCATGAGATGTGCTTGGCCCATCAACAGCAGAAGTTCAGCTGACAGTCCCAACAGCAGGTGAAAAACGAAAGGATAAGGGGAAAGAACCAGCAAGAGGGGCACACAAGAAGACTAAAGCGCAAAAAGAAACCCCAGTATATACTTTGACCAATGACGATATGGACCTCATAGGCTACCAAGTATGGGACGTCGCGGAAGAAATCATGGAGAAAGCAACCAGGAAACAAGCAGAGCAGCAGCAGAGGGTGCAGGATCAGTTGGCAGCACTCCGACAACTCTTGGCAGCAGCCAACCTAACAAAAATGCGCAGGACTGAGGGAGGACCGTCCATAATTCTGGGGTAGGGAGCAGAGACTACGCATCCATCCTTAACCCAACTAGCAGTTGGGAACAGAACACTTCAGATTAAGACGGACGCACTTGATTTTCCAAAGTCTGAATTAAAAGAACAAGTGAACGCGCTAGGACACCTGAACATAGTAGTATCAAGGATGTTGATAAAAAGATTAGAAGACTTACAAATAGGCCTGTGGCAAGAGATTAAGAGTCGAGGAGATGAAGCACACCAGGAGCTAACGAGAATAATGGACAAAAGGGCTCATCTGCAGCAACAGTATGACATTGCACTGCAGCAGAAGAAGGAAGTTGAAGGCCAAGTGGAGGAAGTAATGAAGGACAAAAATGAGGTCGAGGAAAGGGTAAAGAAATCCCTCAAGGAAAAGGACGAAGCCGAAATTATAGCGTAAAAAACACAAGCGCTTGTCCAGAAATTATACAAGGAAATTTTGGAAGTCCCCAAAGTAGTAAAAGCTACTATGGAAGAAACAGTATAGAAGATCGGTGAAGTCATCAAAGGCTTTCAATCGCAGATAGAATACCTACAATTGCGTAGTGCGTCAGGCACACCACCAGAAGTAAGAGAAGACAGGGAGAGAACAGTGATGACAGTAGTCGCCAACATCAAGAAGGTGGAAGAAGAGTGTGTCAAACTCTGTGAGGAGAGCGCACAAATATGGACAAACTTAGTGAAAGATCCTAAGATGAAGGTTGTGGAGGCCAAGTTAAGAGAAGCACAGGAAAAGGCACAACAAGCTTTAGAGAAAATAACTACACTTCCACCAGTTGAACGTATGACAGCCATTTTGGCTCAGAGGCAGTCATACTTAGAAGTGGAGAGGATGAGGGATCAGCAGAAGACCCTTCAATAGCGTTTAGGACCGTTTCATAAAAAAGCAATGAGGGTAATAGGTGAATTAGCCACTGCATAGGGCAAGGTAAGACAAGCCACTCAGGAAGCAAAAGAGAAACTAACAGCCTTGATTGCACAGGGGGGCGAAGAGATCGTAGAAACAGAGGCAACGATACTCAAAGAAGTGGAGGTAGCAAAGCCATCCTCCCAAAAGTTTCTTGAGGCATGGAGGAGCAGGTAACAGGCCTGAGTGGCTCAGGATGAGCCACAGATGAGCGTTGGGGGCCTGTTTGACAGGAAATTTTGGATATAATTTTGATAAGAATCCTAAGTGTAGTAGAAGTGTGCAGAAGAAGAGGGAAGACTAGGGAGCGCGCAGATGAGGCGTGTCCAGAAGGATAGTGCGCAAAAGGAGGACAGTGTGTAGACAGAGGAATAAAGCAGGCAGATGAATAAAACAGAGGAATAAAGCAAAGGATAAAGTTGGAGAAGAAAGCGGACGAAAAGGAAGGATGGCAGCGCGACGTTCTAAAGATGGAAGGACACGCAAAAGCAAGAAGAACAAAAGAAAAGTAGCATGCAGACGGAAAAGCAGTCGAATGCATCTCGAACAGCTAGTTCAGTGGAGTAGTCATACATTGTAATAGGGTTTTGGGATGAACAAAATAGGGTTTTAAGCCCTTGATTTTATGTATAAATATGTAATGGGTTGGGAGAGTAGGGGTTCCCTTTTTGTTCTTGGTTGGTTCCTCCGTGTGGTTATTCTCAAGCAATATTGTGGAGTTTGTTCCAAGCTGTCGAGAACACCTGTCAGTAACAAGGGTGATAGGATAAGCTGAGAAGGGAGAGAATCGATGTCTGAATGTAAGAGAAGATGCAGAGTGAGAGAGAGGCTTGCACTACAAAACGGTTAGGCTAGGAGAAGAGAAAGATAACCATGATGTATCTTTGTAAGCGCAATGCGCAAGCCTAAAGCATTTACCAAAAGCATAATAAAGAAGTCAGTCGTTGTGGACGTAACCTAGAGTTGGGTGAACCATGTTAATTATTGTGTTACATGTCTTTTGTGTGTTTGTTTATGGAATATGTTTGGATGCATATTAGAGTAGATTTATCTTATGTGTAATCATGGTGCAATGGTTATCACTGTTACAGTAATGAGTTTATGCAGTAAAATGGAATATAATGGTAACATGAACCTGAGATCTATAAGTAATAGAATAAGAGCACTTGCAGAGTGACGTGCATAGAACAGATAATCAAGAATGAACAGAGTAATAACCTCCCATTCCCTCACCACTGCAAAAACCTGGTTCTTGCAGTCCCAATAGATACCTCAGGTGAGAGTTCATCTGCACATGCAGGTGATGCCAAAAGGGTCGGTGTCTGAAGCTTTTGGTTGGTGAAACAATAACTTGAACTTAGGGTCTTACAACCGCGCACAGTGCCAACACTAGCATTAAGCTTTCACTTAGCCTTCTTTCAGCCAATGTAGGATAGAATAGGAATAGGAGTAGCATAGTTTTTTTTCTTTTGTTTTACTTGCATAGTTTATATGTTTGTTTTGATATTCACTTATATAGCATAGATTTTGGTTTATTCTGCTTTCTTGAATAAAAGACATCAGTGGTTGTTAGTTTAGTTTGCAACTCGCAAAGCTTGCTTTAGTTTAAGTTTCTTCTTCGTGGAAGCTTTATTCCTTTCATTTGATACATTTCATTTTTTGTTGTTTGAGTAGAAGCTTGGCTTAAACTTGGTTATCATAAGGAAACCCTGTGCAGAATTCTCTGAGAAGTCCAAATAAAAGATCCATGTTCGCTTCAACAGCATTCATTCTAACATTCACAACTGAACAACGTACTATACTGCCTTGTTGATAGTAGTTGTTGTAGTAATACTTTACATCCCGGGGAAGAATCATATGATTTGTCCATGGTCCTATTGCTCATACCCTATTGATCATTATGTCAATGGCTAAGTTTCTCACAAAGTCTTATGGATCAACGAAATGATGTTGTAGTATCACAGATTCATTTTCTCAGTTCTTGAAACAGAATGGTAAGATAAATCTGTTACAAACCTTCTTAGTAGGTGTGTCTTTTAATAGACTTAGACCCTTCATGATGCACTAATTTCAAGAATGTTAGAGATAGATCATCAATTGGTTCGAAAGAAATGCAAAGACTCAAAGCGGATCATGATCACCATAGCTTAATTCTTTCATGATGGTATCTATTAAGTAGATCTGATTGCTCATTCCATTGCTATACTCTTCGAGTAATTAGATACAATATCTTGACTTGGATTGACTGACTAGTTTTCATTGGTTCTCTCTTGATATGGTCCTATTTTCATTTGCCCATGAAGTACGTCGGTCTAGTTGTCTTCTTCTTGATTTCGCCGAGGGTTTTACATCATGAAGTTTCTGCTGCTTTTGGGTTTTCAATTGTTGAATGGCAGGTACATTACAACCAAATCATGAAACTCTCAATGGAGCTCGTTTAGACAGTGGTCCATGAACTTTTGGGAATGCTCATAGAGAATAMTATTTCGAAGCTCAACCAACTACACAAGGCCCGGGAACCATGAACTCCAACCTCTGAAACACTGATCAACAGAATGATTCTCAAATGCACTTCTTCAAGGCAGAACTGGTGATCATTACAACCTTAGTCTTTTKTTGCCTGAAAGGGGACCTTCACTCAATAGACCAACATTCAAGCTAAGTCTAATCCACCTCTCTACTGGAATCTARGTGGCAGGCACTGATAAGACTCATGGGTTGATTTCAAGCATCCAAACAGGTTTTSGTTCCATATGTTTTCGAAGGCATAAACTTTTTTATTTAATGTCCCATACCAGCCTAGATACAAGCTTTATTTTTGGTTTACAACGTGATATCTCTGTAAACATGTTGTTTCAAGAGGGATTTATCTTATTTGACATTACTTTCGATCAGATTTTCTAACAGGTCAAATAAGGATGTTTGAAATTGGCTATTAAAGCAATTTTGATCATGGGTCACTAGTTTTGRTTCGTGATATGTGTTTATCATTGTGTGCAGATCCCTCTCATGGAAGTTCATGCTCTTAAAAAAAAAGGACATGACTCAAGGAAGACAAAAGGTATAAGTGTGCAGTGGGCATCACACGCTTGTTTTGAACTAGTGAAGAGATGAGCATGTCACGTTGTAGCATAAGTTTTAGAGTTGGAAGTGGTACAGAGTGGATGAATATCCCGCGTGGATAAAACTAAGCATATCATGGATGACAAATGGAAGTTCGTTCAAAGACCTTACTTCTTGGAGCACAAGGCTGCAAAGATGAACTAGAAGTTTTCATAATATCACGATGAGAAATGCAATTCTCATCCAGCGTTAGCACCTAAGCCCATCTAAATAAAATAATATGTGCATAAACTTTCACATGGATTAGTCTTATCAAGAGGTTGCAAACTTCTTACTGGCTGGAATGCATGAATGTCTTTAAAGATGTCGGAAACACTTACATTCATGATCTCCTTCTCAATTTATTTTCTTTGCAGACTGCATATGATCATCATTTACACAAGGTTTCATTTTTTAGCTACAGCGGGTTTTCGGTCGAGTTCATCTTCTAATTCAAAATATGTCTCTTGTCTCTCTTTCCTCATCATCTTGTCCCTGGAGATAGCTCGTCCTCTAATGTCTACTCATCTTGTAATTCCTTATTATATTTGATGACATGCAGATATCTCACCTTCGTCTGTCTTTTACAGGCAGCACCTTGCGCTGGAAAGAGGCTCGAGTCACCTTACATCTCTTTCCTAGCTCATGAGCAAAATTAGGGGTGTTTGATTGAACATGAATCAGAACTCTTTCAGCATATTGTGACAACAATCAAAACATGACTTAACATAGTGGTTAATCAACGATCATCCTTGCATATTGGTTGGTGAGCAAATCGTATGTAACGGGGGAACCATCCACACACTAAGTAGTTGCTCACGTGAAGGGTGAAGTGTCAAAGTCTAAAGGCTGAAAACCAAAAGGGATATCTTTATGTAGCCAGGTGCAACAAATATTCAAATAAATCTAATTAGTTGGAATTCATCCTCTATCAAGCTAAAAGGCCACCACTTTCCCCATCCACCGAATGCTAAGCATGCACTAAATAAACCGAAAAATGAATGGAAAGAAAAGTTTGACCAGACTAGGGGACAGACAGATATCTTCGTCAGGGCTATGGACGCTCGCTAGAAACAGAGCAAGGTCTATGATGTCATGGTGACTCCATCGGGGCTGTGGACATTCGCGGCGAGTGGAGCAACACCTGNATATATATATAGATATATATATATATATATGCACCTGGTGAAAAATCTTTATTTATCCCAAATCTATATCAACCCCATGACGAAGATACCAACCTGAATCGTCGATGCAGTTTAAGGAAAGAAATATCACCATAATTCATCCTCCATCTACAACAGACGAGCTCTATTGGTCGACACACAAGCATCACTAGTGAGCCCACCACAATGCAATCTTTCAAGTAATTGTTGCACATTAATTCCAGAATTTTTTATCTTAAAAGTAATTATATGACTTACATTTTTTGCTCACAAGTTAAGGAAGACTAGCAAAGATTTTGGCTTCGCCCAGCGTGTCGCCGTTTGTTGTGCCTGCACAACACCCTCCCTAATTTCTTCTCTTATCCTTTCCCTAAGAGAAAAAATTAAGCCCCCCTTCTACACTTTTCTACTGAAAATCCTCTCATTCTCTCTCATGCAAATAGCAAAGCTCAAACCTCTCTTCCCACTCTTTGTAATTTACCATTTGCAGTAATTCTTCATGAATGAAACCTCTCATATTTCTTCTCCGACTCGGCTCCTTCTCGTTGCACCCGTTAGTCAAGTTCTTATCATTCCCAATGATTAAACATTCCATGCCTAGCCAGATAATTGATGATTGATAGCCTATCTTGCTTAATCTACATTATGTTGCAGTCATAATTAAATATATTTGTGTCACCAACAGTTTTCATTACACATACCATACCAGCATGCACGTCTTCTGCCTTCTTGATTTTATGACTAACCATGATCATAAAAGTGTTGTCTATTGTCAGGTGGGTTGATTGCAGCATGTATAATACTCACGTTGGCTCTGAATTGCATCTTCGAAGAAAATTAGTCCTCCTAGCTCCTAAACAATGTTACAGTTGATTATTTTCACGGATCTATTTTTATGAGTTACTAACACATTAACTCAATCCTAATGGATGAACTAAGAGCTTGTACAACACATATGACACAGGGACTAACGGAGCTCTATTCTGGAAAAGCAATAGCAAGAACGAGGTCTGAACTTTCATTAAAAAATGCCTTTGCTCGCAATTTTGAGAACTAGTCAAAGTGAATTTGTCAGTCCTTAAACAGGCTAGTTGTATGAATTGCACAATTATGATTCCAACGCAACTGACGAAATCAAAATCCAAGGTCTGAAAGTGCCAAAACGATCGCCAAGGATTTATCTCTAAGCAAGCCTCGTTAACCATGGCCTTCATTAATCATGGATCCACTCAAATGTTTGAATAACATGTTATGTTATCTCACTAGAAGCATCTCTTTGTGCTCCCCGTGTTGCAAAAAACAACACCTCAATCAAACATGATATGATAAAGTTATGGGCCTTCAAACTCAAGCTCTTATTGTTTCTTGTACATAAAATGATACTTAGAAATTTTTTAGATTTTGTCTTCCCATGAAGGAGGAGGAGTTGTTGGAAACTCCTCCGAAAGCCAAGGAAGAGTTCCCACAAACTCCTCCAAAAGTTCCTTCAAAGTGCTACGAGTTCATTCAAGTTCAAACTCCTCTGAAACAAATCAGAGGAGTTCCCATTAAATTCTTTGAAACAAATCGAAGGAGTTTCGATTAACTCCTTAGAAAGAAACAAAATTATCTTTCGTAATTTGGCCATAACTTTTGACTTGGGTGTATGTTTTCCGCGTTCTTTATACCGTTGGAAAGGTTTTTTCAAGATCTACAACTTCCTAGTTATATGATTTGAGAAATTTCTCACCTATTGTTTACATATTTTGGGATTACGATCTAACAACTTGTTAACAGACCCGGAGAACACGACACCTCAATCAAGGGCAGAGGAACCAGGAACCGAACTCGGGGAAGCACATATGAACTCTCACTTAGTTAATTTTTCAGTTCTATGGTTTCAAATGTGGTGTTAATAATGTAGTTTGAGGATATTCTTTGGTCACTCATCCACTGCATGTTGAATGGTGCCAAGTACCAATGTCGAGAGGAGGTCATACTCAACATCCTCCCAATGTGATCTACAATCAAAGACAATAGAGCATTAAGGACAACATCAATTGTCAAAACAACAAGGGATCAGCGAAGGGAATCAGACTCAAATGGATGAAAAGAGTCTAAACCCTACGATGATCGAATCTATCAATGTCCAAGACAGTCATTACGATGGGAGAAGCGCACTATAGTCGAGATCTAGGATGGCACACCAACGCTAAAAGGTGAATTCGAAATGTAATTGTCATCTTTATTCTCGCATCATTACGGAGAGGATAAGTACAAATGTCGATAAATGAAAGGTCATGGGGGAAGGCAGAAGGTCTAGAGTCATGTTGAGCTTCAATAAATACAAGAATTGTACCCAAAGAAAAGGGCTTTTCGCTCTTCAAGCATTGTACATTTTCTGAACTATTTTGGGAATACAATGTTAACTGAAATTGGGGAGCATTCCTTAAGGATTTCATGTACTATTATTGAAATGTTTAATGAGGAGAAGTCAGTTTGGCCACGCTATTTTTTGGAGAGCTTTGATTCTCATGTTCAATGTATTGTGGACTATTCCTTTACGTTTTCTCAACACTTGGGTTGTGTAAGAATGTACTTCATAGTGTAGACTATTCTTATGTATGATGGTTGCATTCTTATTTATGTTATTCGGAGAATGTTTGTCTAAATTTGTGAGCATAGAACCGTAGATGATCGTTTAAATGCTAGACTATTATGTGTTTACAGTTGTTTATTCGTTGCTAGACTATTATGTGTTTACAGTTGCTTTGAAGAAGCCATTCAAAAGAAGGAATGGACAGATGCCATGGCAGAAGAATACCAATCCTTAATAAAGAATGATGTATGGGAAATAGTTCCCAGACCAAAAAGTAAGGATGTGGTATCATCAAAATGGCTCTTCAAAATAAAACATGTTGTTGATGGAAGTATTGAGAAATATAAAGCAAGATTTGTCGCTCGTGGCTTTTCCCAGAAAGAAGGCATTGACTATGAAGAGATATTCGCTCATGTAGCCAGATACACTTCAATTAGAACCATCATAGCTCTTGCAGCTAAGATGAAATGGAAGTTGTACCAGATGGACGTGAAGACAGCTTTCCTGAATGGTGTTATCGAAGAGGAAGTGTATATAGAGCAACCCCAAGGATTTGAGGTTGAAGACATGAAGTCTCATGTCTGCAGATTGAAGAAAGCCTTATACGGATTGAAGCAAGCCCCTAGAGCTTGGTATGGCCGTATAGACAGTTTCTTGACGAGCTTAGGCTTTACCAAGAGTAAAGCAGACTGAAATC
>JASDQU010244892.1:79181-104228 GCA_032191745.1 Picea mariana
CTCTTGTATTTCAGAAAAGAAGTTTTCTCAGAAAGTGACTCTTGGAGATGATTACCAATATCCCATCAAGGGAGTGGGAGACTCAAACTATAAGCTAGATTAAAAAAACTCAATAACAATGAAGGACGTACTCTATGTACCGGGCTTGAAGAAGAAATTACTTTCCATATCAGCTTTAGACAAGAAGGGCTATAGAGTTGACTTCATAGATGGAGAAGTTCTTATGTGGGCTAAGGGAGAAACCTTAAATGAAGCAATCATCATCGGAGATGAAGAAAATGGCTTATATAAGTTGAAAGGTCACCCAGAAACTTCCATGACCCATGCCATCAAAAACTCATGCGAACTTTGGAATATAAGATTATCCCACATCAACTACAAGGTGCTACCATACATATGCAAAGCTGTCACAGGTTTAGTAGAACTCAATGTCGATCAAGAAGGCATATGCAATGGATGTGCACAAGGGAAGAATATCAAGAACCCTTTTCCAAAGAGGGATAACAAAGCATAAGGAGTATTGGAACTCATTCATTCAGATGTGTGTGGCCCAATGCCATCATCCTCCATTAACATGTATGTATACTATGTATCATTTATTGATTACTATTCTCGTAAGACCTGGATATATTTCTTGAAAGCTAAAGATGAAGTATTCAGTAAATTCAAGGAATTCAAAGCCTTGATAGAGAATCTTTCTGAAAGAAATATTAAGATACTCAGGTCAGATAATGGAGGAGAATATACCTCAAAAGAGTTCATGAACTTCTGCAGAGATGTTGGGATCAAGAGGGAACTCACTACTCCTTGCTTCTGACCTTGCTGTTAGACGTAAAGCAAGATGAGTCATTGCTTCTGACCTCGCTGTTAGATGTAAAGCAAGACACTGTGTTTATTCCTTGCTTTTGACCTAGTTGTTAGACGTAAAGCAAGATGATTCCTTGCTTCTGACCTCATTGTTAGATGTAAAGCAAGATGATGATGTGTTCCTTGGTTCTGACCTAGTTGTTAGACGTAAAGCAAGATGATTCCTTGCTTCTGACCCAGTTGTTAGACGTAAAGCAAGATGATGTGTTCCTTGCTTCTGACCTAGTTGTTAGACGTAAAGCAAGATGATTCCTTGTTTCTAACCCAGTTGTTAGATGTAAAGTAAGATGATGTATACCTTGCTTCTGACCTAGTTGTTAGACGTAAAGAAAGATGTGACTGACAGTGAGCTACCGGCTTAACAACTGTAACATTGAGCCAGTGTATTACTGTGATGTGCCAGCCTAGTGCTGTGATGAGGTATCATTTTTACTGATACATATTGATGCATATGATGATGGCATTCTTTCGAGAATGACGATGCTGCTGATGAAGAAAACTTTTGATGACTCGTAAATATGCCAGCCAATGTTCCAAGATGATATTGACGATACTGTCCTCTTGATGCCACTAATGATGCAAACCTCTCTCACCTGATGCTGTTGAAGAATACCTTTCTTGTTAAGGGGGAGCGTTGAAATAATGTAACTGCAAAGAGTATTCTTATTATTATTGATATATTATTTATAGGATTAATCCCCATTGTGGATTAATCATGTCAGAAATTGTATCAGGACCATATCCCCTTTTGCGGATTCGTCAACAGACAATTGTAATAGGCAGAATAAGAGGTCAGCCCGAGTATTTATTATTGAGACCCAGAAATATAATAAAGGTGGGTTTACCCACCCAGAGTGAGAAGTCGACCCTGCCAGTGAAGACCCTTCACACGTGCCAGACTTGTATATATAGAGAGGCTAGCGCCTCACTTTATCACACAACACACTTGCTCATTTTCTAAGAGGCAAGCTGCAACTTACCATTTGGAGAGAGGGAGAAGAGTGGCGCATCTTTTGGAGAGAACTATCTATATTGGTTTGAGTTATCTCTTGACATTGTATTGGCAATTTATGATAAGGAAGTTTTTGTTGGGTTCTCTTCCCCTAGAGGGTTTCCCAAGATAAATGTTGTGTCTCTTGTGAATGTGTATTTCTCGGTGATCTTGTTCTTATGTTGCTCGTATCTATTGAAATGCAAAGAACTATAATAATGGCATAAACATTAACACTTATTTAACTAGCAATTATATCCAACAATATGACTTTCGCTGGTGCTCTTTAAGGTTTACTGTTATCCTCTTCTCTATCCTTGCATTGGTCGTTTTTATAGCAAGACACTCAGAATTCAGTCCCTATTTCATTCCTTTAGTATATCTATGCAAGGTAATTTATAATTGGTCCTACAATGACCTGACACAGACCAAACGTATTTCCAGAGAGGCTCTTGTTTCGGTTATGTTCAAAGCCTATCAACACAAGTAACTGAAGCACATGATGACTAGTTGTAGATAATATTTATAAATAGTGTGCTAATTAAGAATAAATATAAAGAGGAATATTTAACATATATAATAGCATTAGATACATCATGCACATAAAAAGTTCAGGACTGTCTTTAAGGAACACTCACAAATAATAAAGACAAAATATGATCAGTATCAGGAACTCAAATTCACTACCATAATAGAGAACACAGCAATTATAAGTATACTTGAAGTAACTTTGATGTTTCTCTGGAATTGGTGGTAACAGAGTGAGGAATTATTAATTAAAAACAAAACCATATTTCTGTTTGATGAAAGTAAAGCGATAACATTTTAGAATGCTCCTTATTTCACAACAGTGAGAAGGCTGCAATTTTCACAACACAGCACAGTAAAGAGAACAGCATAGAATAATAATCTCCAAGAATTTCAACTCGACTCTGCCTTACTTTCATCCGACACGGCTTTAGTTTGCAGATACTCAAAACCTTCTGGAACTGGTCTGCTGAGATGATGAGGAACATGTTTTGGAACAGGTGTATTATCCTCTATAATTTCACAATGATAATCATCAGGAACTTCCCAGGGCTTCCATTCTGCAATTGGAGAAAAACAAACGGCTGATTTAAAACTGAGTTGCTTTCACAGGAAATATTTTAAGCATGAACAAAATCTCCTCCAAGCCATCCACTCTTTTCTTTTTCGACTACATTTATTCTTGTCACTGTAACAATACTGAGTGCAGATCGTATCAAGCTGAAGCCTTTTGCTTGCATTTGTTAAGAATATTAATACCGTGGCAATTGTAGGACATAGATCATCTTTTGTAGATTCTAAACTATCCAGTTTAGACTCAATCAGAGAGAACTGACAACATGCACTAAATAAATCACAGAACCTGGCAGAAAGGTGTAAAAAAAATAGTGTTCTAAAAACTAAATAAATAAACAAAAAAATAATAAGCATATAAAAGTGAGAACATTTTTATATATGTGATAAACATCACAGCTGGAAATGAACAGATAACATACAGTAGATGTTCCCTCATAAGGCACATGTTGCAAGAATCTTTCAAAACATAGGATGATTGCCACTAATTGTAATCAGTTTCTGGGTACCCCCGTGATCTTGGATGCTAGAACTGTGAATTCAATATAAAGAGGTAATTTTAACCCTTTAAACAGAGCATCAGAAGAGGATATGAAATTAAATTTTGTTCTCTGCAAAGCCAGAGCCATTGCTATCATATATCCATAGCTCCGTGAAATAGATATATTTCATAAGTTTTGAGACATCTCTGCCCAAAATTATGGCAACTAACAGTGTCACTAAAGCCTGCCAGACCATCTCTGAACATAATCTAACTGTCCAAAAGAAGGGTTTTGTATACAAAAATGCCGATGACTTAGTATACTATTATTTCATTTCTATCCCACTTCATTTTATTTAACCCTCAACAGACAGAAAATCTCCCAATTCTCCAATAAATATGCACCCTATAGTCAAGCAATCCCAAAGGTAGGAATTATCCTTCTGCCATGACTAATGAAAAGCTCAGACGACAAATACGCATTAGTATGAGACGCAATCCACATGCAGGCTGTAGCAAAGCAAAATCAATCTTATATTCATTTCAACTTTTCAAGACAGTAATTCCAAAGGTGAGCCCTCCACCCCCCGAGAGCACCAAAAGATTATTAGGCAGAACTAAATTATGGCAACTAACAGTGCCACTAAAGCCTGCCAGACCATCTCTTAACATAATCTGACTGTCCAAAAGAAGGGTTTTGTGCACAAAAATGCTGATGACTTAGTATTCTATTATTTCATTTCTATCCCACTTCATTTTATTTAACCCTCAACAGACAGAAAATCTTCCAATTCTCCAATAGATATGCACCCTATAGTCAAGCAGTCCCAAAGGTAGGAATTATCCTTCCGCCAAGACTAATGAAAAGCTCAGAGGATGAATACACATTAGTATGAGACGCAATCCACATGCGGGCTGTAGCAAAGCAAAATCAATCTTATATTCATTTCAAGACAGTAATTCCAAAGATGAGCCACCCCTTCCCCCCCCCCGAGAGCACCAAAATATTATTAGGCAGAACTAAACATTGATATATCTAAAAGAACAGAAGTGGACCTGTGACTCCATGCAGAGTTCAAAATGATTAACTCCCTGTGGAGCATCAAGGAATTATGAATGTCTACTTCCATCTTACTGCACTGCTGGTGCATTCCAACAACCTTACAAAAAGACATTTACATTCCACTTACAAGCAACAATTCAAAAGTGGCATACGAGGCATCCCATGCACCTCTTGCATGTGCAACATCTTCGATAGGGTCGGAGGTAGGTATACAAAGAAATTACTAAACACTAATTGGGCAGCAATTTCACCTACTAGGCCCAAGTAAATGCACAAGGCAAAGAAATGTCAACTGGCTTACCCAATATCCAAGATTCAAATTCAAATCCACAGGGGATTCATTATAATCCTAGACATTGGATCTTGTTCGATGGGCATTGGATCTTTGTTAGTTTCATGTTTGACCAAGGATAACTAATGGTCCACATGCTTAGAAAAGTGACATTAAGATTGAAACAAAAACCAAACATTCAGTGGGGCATCAGACTACAAAAAATGAAGACAAGACTTAATTGTATTGTAATCAATGTTATCAAAACCAGACCAGTTCCGGCAAAACTGACCGGTCTGACCGGTTCTGGGGCCGTACCAATCTGGTTGAATGATTCAAACCAGAAATGGCTAGTTCCGTACTATACCAGAACCGGCCATAAATGCCAAAATCAATGGGGACCACTTAAACTCAAATATTTTTAATAAAATCAATAAAATAAAAAAAAGGTGAAACACTAAACATTGTTGTTGGACGGATACCTTCCGGGTCGGGGGAATCAAGACAGAATCCCATTTTTTAGTCTAGCCATGTTGAGAATGTAGATGATGAGAATTCAGATGATTCTTGCATATGATTAGATTGTAGAGTCTAGAGTCTAGACTATAGTTATTAATTAGTACTATGCTTACTTTTGGACTCTAGAGCAAACTTTAAAGCCTCTTTGTTGATGTTTTTGGTTCAGATATGGACTGCACTCGGTGCTATTCTGGTTATATACACCCTTGTTGTATACATGAAAAACTTTGCATATTTGTGTATAACAGTTTGGATTCACATGGATGCAAATGAATATATTTTTTTTTCAAAATTTCAAAATTTTATGTATTTTTTGGTCGGCCAGTTTTGTTTCGGTTTTTGTCCAATTCCGGTTTTTAGGGTTGACCAGTGCATTGACCGGTCCGGTTCTGATAACATTGATTGTAATCTAAGTTTCAAGAAATCCCTAGTTTGACCACGTACCAATACCTAAAACACCTAGAAACACCGCCGGCCACACCGTACAGCTGGCAGCATTTCCAAGATGTTTCGGTCATTTTCAATGACGTTTTGGACACTTTTTTGGAAGTTTCCAGGCTGACCTAAGTGCCGAAGAGGGACATGGGACCCATAGAAAAATATCACCATGTTCGTGCCAACAACCCTTTAAGACAAAACAAAGATAGAGGATTGAGCTTTGAGGAGCTTGTGACCTTGGTAATTAATCGTAATATTAAATTCTTAGTGTAAAGTTGACATTCTCCTTTATCTTGCATTTTAAAGCGGGGCATCAGACTACAAAAAATGAAGACAAGACTTAATTGCATTGTAATCAATGTTATCAGAACCAGACCAGTTCCGGCAAAACTGACCGGTCTGACCGGTTCTGGGGCCGTASCAATCTGGTTGAAGGATTCAAAACGGAAATGGCTAGTTCCGTACCATACCAGAACCAGCCATAAATGCCAAAATCTGGCGGTTCTGTACAGAACCGTATAGCCAGCAATGGGGACCACTTAAAGTCAAAGTTTTCTAATAAAATCAATAAAATAAAAAAAGGTGACACACTAAACCTAACCCTAGGCCCTATCTTGGATGAAGACCTATCTTGGATGGACTTGGACCCACTTCCACAGCCAAAAAGATCTAAACATTGTTGTTGGACAGGTAACTTCGGGGTCAGGGGAATCAAGACGGAATCCCATTTAGTCTAGCCATGTTGAGAATGTAGATGATGAGAATTCAAGTGATTCTTGCATATGATTAGATTGTAGAGTCTAGAGTCTAGACTATAGTTATTAATTAGTACTATGCTTACTTTTGGACTCTAGAGCAAACTTTAAAGCCTCTTTGTTGATGTATTTGGTTCAGATATGGATTGCACTCAGTGCTATTCTGGTTATATACACCCTTGTTGTATACATGAAAAACTTTGCATATTTGTGTATAACAGTTTGGATTCACATGGATGCACATGAATATATATTTTTTTTCAAAATTTGAAAATTTTATGTATTTTTTGGTCGACCAGTTTTGTTTCGGTTTTTGTCCAATTCCGGTTTTTAGGGTTGACCAGTGCAATGACCGGTCCAGTTCTGAAAACATTGACTGTAATCTAAGTTTCAAGAAATCCCTAGTTTGACCACGTACCAATACCTAAAACACCTAGAAACACCGTCGGCCATACCGTACAGCTGGCAGCATTTCCAAGATGTTTTGGTCATTTTCAATGAAGTTTTGGGCACTTTTTTGGAAGTTTCCAGGCTGACCTAAGTGCCCAAGAGGAGCATGGGACCCATAGAAAAATATCGCCATGTTCGTGCCAACAACACTTTAAGACAAAACAAAGATAGGGAATTGAGCTTTGAGGAGCTTGTAACCTTGGTAATTAATGGTAATATTAAATTCTTAAAGTAAAAGTTGACATTCTCCTTTATCTTGCATTTTCTATCTTTTTACTTAAATTTTTAACATTACCATTAACTGTTTCAGGATGTTTGAGAGTAGTTCCAACCAATGTTGGTAAAATCGGCATCGGTAAAAAATCGGCAAGGGTCCAGAAAACATCTTCTCTGAAACATCGGCAAAAAAATCAGCAAAAATCGGGAAACTACAAAACATTAAAAAATACAAAATATATTATGTGGCAAAAATCGGCAAAAATAGCAAAATAAAAAATTGTGATTTGTTCGGGCCGAAAAATCGGCTGCCCAAAAAAATCGTGATTTTTTTAAACATCGGCAAAAAATCACCGATGCTATCAACAATGGTTCCAACTTCAACGAACTTCATATGGAGTAAGCAGAATTTCATTTCCCATTTAGAATTCAGCAGACTTAACAGTTTTCAGGATTGTAGCATTTCAACTGGATTCTATCATCATGTATGAAGGTATGGATTATGTAATCATCTGTCAAGACCACCAAACTATGGGATTTTGCATTATGTAATCATCTATAAGAGTTAATATAGACATAGGTCTCCTTAGAAAATGTCATTTAAGCGTATCATTCTTATTTTCTTGCAAAATAATGTGTTAAAAAAAATCATACATCTATATTTTCTGTATTTTTTATATATCGTGTTCCCCCACATACGCATTTTCAGGGGGTCAGGTTTCCAAGTGTTCCCGTTTCAGAAACTTGTACATGTTTCCATGTTTCGTGCAACTTAGATTGAAATCATCTTGGATTTGGTCTTAGAAGGCTGCTTTTAAGAAATACCCATCTGCAGAACGTATTTCCTATGTTGCACGGGGACTTGGGAACCCTTCGAAAACATCCCCAAACTGTTGGGGACTCCATCAAGGACTCAAGGACTTGTTGGTCATCCCCGAGACATTCCAAGCAGATTTCAAGGACATTTCAGACAGATTTCGAGGATGTTCTGGGCAGATTTCAGGGATTTTCTAAGCAGATTTCGGAGATGTTCTGGGCATATTTCAGGGATTTTCTAGGCAGGTTTCGTGCAACTTAGATTGAAATCATCTTGGATTTGGTCTTAGATGGCTGCTTTAAGGAAATACCAATCTGCAGAACTTATTTCCTATGTTGCACGGGGACCTGTCCCCCCCAAAAAAAAACGTGTACCCACTCATTCCCACGTTTTGGGGACTTGGAAACCCTTAGAAAACATCCCCAAACTGTTGGGGACTCCATCAAGAACTCGGGGACTTGTTGGCCGTCCCCGAGACGTTCCAGCCAGAATTCAGGGACATTTCAGACAGATTTCGAGGATGTTTTGGGCATATTTCAAGGATTTTCTAGGCAGATTTCAGGGATATTCCAGGCATATATCTTCAATTTTGACAATCATGGAAATTGATGATTGGACAATATGATCATTTTTTCCATCCATTATTTTTGTATTGCATTGAATCTAAATCTGTTGTACAAGTTGCAGCTCAAAACATGGGTTTTGTATGATGGGTTTCAATTTGGGTTTCTGATGATTTAAATATTGTATTTTCAGCAACAACATTACCACAAGCAAAGTTTCCATGTCAAAAAATATTGTATTTTCAGCAACAACATTACCACAAGCAAAGTTTCCATGTCAAAAAAACAAGAAATGCAACATTTCAAAGGGATGACCTTTTGTGGTTATTGCTCTTGTTCTTCATTTTTCTGGTCATCTTAGCTTTTACATATCGTACATGGATTTCCAAGAGTCATTCAAGTCTAGTGCTTCCACCATCCCAACCTCAAGCATTGTGAAAACAATCAGATAGTTGTGACTTGGATTGGGTACTAAATGTTTGAATAAATTCCTATTCAATCACCTTCTTAATCTGAAATATGAATCTAATCTCTTTACAGAACCAAAGTGTTTTATAGTGGTTTTTAACACAGTTGTAAAAATATGCAAAACCTATTGAGAAGGGAATGCCTTTTATGTTTTAACATAATCATCATTAACAAGAAATATGACGAAAAAAAGCTACTATAGTAACAATTCTCACTTAAGTTTCCTAAAGCTAAACTGCATTTTGCTCATGTCTAGCAGCCAACAATGGAATGTCACTCGGTCCTTTTTTAAATTGCTCGAGTTTTTTCAGAATTGGAAAGTGTAAGGGTTGTGCATAGTACTATATAGTATAGGTTGTTATGCTTACAAACTTGAAGCAACTACAAATGTTTCTGGTGAATTCTAAAAGTTTAATTATATATATATATATATATATATATATATATATATATATATATATATATATTGTCATCCCCAACTTGCCGCCCCCTAAAAAATTTTGGGGTGCGCTCTAGCCGTCCCGGGGACACATCCCYGCCATTCCCCTATCCCGAAAAACCAATGCAACATAACTTATTTCAGTATTATGCCTTTCCCTTGTATATTTTTATTATATTATACTAGTACTCTTTCAATTACTATGTTCTAAATTTCTAGTTTTTATTCGTTTCTCATGGGTGAATATATACATTATTTACATAGGCTAGTCCCAAGGTCATTGCTTATATTTTTGTTAAACCCAAGCATCACAATCATCAGTAATAGAGCCAATAAAGCTGAACTATAAATCTAATATATGAAGTAGTTTCATAACTTAATTCTGTATCAATAATCTCATACTTGGATAAAAGCCATGGATATTTTTTAATGGAGAAGCAAACAGCAAGCTCCAAATACTTTTGTTAAACTCATGCATCACAATCATCAGTAACGGAGCCAATAAAGCTTAAATATAAATATAATAATAAGATAAGATAATTTTATTAATGTCCAACAAATGACCACAAAAGTAGGTCAATGGGACTGAGAACTACAACAAGTATAGTACAATGTGGGAGTGCAATCGCAACTCTGAGATAATGCCGAAAATGTCAAGAATAACATAAAAAAAGAAATCTAAAGTCAAGTAGTCTCAAAAAGTATATAACCATCACAAAGGTAAGGCGATCCAAAATATAAGTGAGTATGCCCAACGCAAAAGATTGTCAAGAGAGAGAGAGAGAGAGTGAGAGAGAGGTCTGAAGATGAGGCTGTCAAGGTCTCCTAGATCGAATGGCCAAGAGCAAGCGGGCGAACTGGGCACTGGCTCACTATCGGAGTCCTCAAGGACTATCAGGGGGTTCAGCTGTATGATCCTAGGGGGATGTAGGTGAAGATTTTTCAGGTCCTATTAGGCTGCCAACTAGGTCTGTCTTAGACCTCAAGTTGGCTCTAAGTTTCAACTGTCAATGAAGGTTTTGTTGTTGTTTTAGAACAGCCAACAGTTCAGGAGCTTCTTGTTGATTTGTTACAGTTACATTCACAATTTTAGGTGCTCTAGCATGTAGTTTTAGTCACCAAAGGTTAGCACATGCATACTAAAATAAATGTAACACACCTAGAGATCTTTACCGCTGAAAATACAGTAGTTCTACACTCTAACACACATGAAATTGAACACAAGTATTTTTGGTCCACATGACCCTAGATAAAACCCCCCCGGGGAAAACCAGTTTGGAATATATGTCTATATATGAGGAGAATAGATGGTGGAATACAGCAAGTACAAAATATAGATGAACTTGATACAATAGCAGCTTGATCCAAGCTGAAATACAAGTCCAAATGAAGCAAGAGCACCCTAGGATGGTGCGCCCCCTAGAAATGTTGCCAAGACCACTGAAATTGAGCCAGATGCCAACTGGAAGCTCTGAACAGGAAACCCCTCCACAATACTCTGATACTGAAGTGTAGCCTCCCTCTGAAACAGACCTCACTGCAAATTGAGCTCTCTAAGACCTCCCCACTGATGATGCGCCCTCCTCCTCAAGTGCGCCCTCCTCAAAACTGGAAGCTCCCCACTAAATAAACTAGGCACTAAGCCTCCATGAGCCCTCCATGCAAGGAGGCGCCCAAACTTTCCTCTCCCAATGTCTTAAACCTCATCCTCTTTCTCTCTCTCAAACTCTTGGAGTGAACAAATGAGTGAATGACCTCTCCTTTGCCCCTTGCGCCCTCCTTTAGAATGCATAAGGAAACCTAAAATTTGGGTGGATGAGATTATCTCATCTCATCCCTAATCAATGGTTGAGATCATCTCATCTAAATCTCAACTCAAAACCCACTTTACTTAAGTTCCCATAGTTTCACTTTATGTCTATTAATTCACCCACTTTGTGAATTAATTGTCACTTTAGGCCAAAAAGACCAAATTTCACTTTTGACTTAAATCTCCTAAGTCAAAATGAAATTAGACATAAAGTACATAGTACAAGGTACAATGTACTTCCCTCGTGTGTTTAGAAGCTCACAAACACAAGGGGACCACTTTCCAAGGTACCCAAATCTCAACACTCCCTCTTACCGAGGAAAGTGCCCGTCACCACCAATATCATCCCTATAGTGGACATGGTTGCCTCCTGGCATTTACTCGGTGAGTATGGTTGTACCCTGATCAATGAAAGTAATCTGACACAGATCTGCTCAATGTGTGTGATCTATAGATGGAAGTGTCTCTCCACCTATCCAAGATCACCTAGATCTTGGCGTCACACCAAAGATCTCCACCTTGGTCTCCTACCAAGGATTTCTACCTCCTGGCATCTCGCCAACGATCACTACTCTTGGCATCTCACCAAGAGTTTCCCCCTCTTGGTATCTCACCAAGAGTACCATGATCTTGGCATCTCACCAAGATCCTCAACTTGGCCTCTCACCAAGTAGCTTCCACCTGATGTGGATCCAGAACCTGATTTGCCCGTCTTTGTAGCCAAGTGAGGCTCAAGCCTCCGTGGTGCCCTGTCGCTCCTCCTCATCAATCTCTAATGCTCTGAAGCTATAGCACCAACTCTTTGTCTGCTCAGCAACTCTGAAACTGAAGCTATCCTAGGTGGACGAGTCACCCCCTCTGAAGATGGTGTACTCGAAAACTAAGTCTAAGCTTTCTTTGAATCACTGCTATGAGTCAGTCGATCCTCCTCAACTTTGTCTCCCCATCTGATGCTAGATGGTGTAATAACAGACAAGGAACTGGTGAATGCACACTCTCTCGCAAACTGTACATCGAACTCAAGCTCCTCTATTGTCATTGTTGACACATCCTGTTGCTTCTTCTTCTTCTTGAGACATTGTCCTGCATAGTGACTCATCTCTCCACAAGCAAAGCATCTCACTATGCTCATGTCTCTCTTCATCCCACTGCTGCTCTCTCCTCCCCGTGGTGGAGCCCCAAACTTGGGACCTTGTCGACCTCCTCGGTCGCTCTTCTTCTTGCCATTTGTCCAAAGAGCAAGATCCTCATCACCCTGCATTGTCTGTTGTTGATGTTGTCCAGAAGCCTCTGCCAAAAGTCTAGTCTCCTCCTGGACGAAGTCATCCCACATCCTCTCCCATGTCGGCATAACCTCCATGGCAACAATGCCACGAACGAATGGACCCCATGGTTTGGTAAAGCTGTTTAAAGTTGTCCTCACCATAGAATTGGGTTCCACCACCTCTTCGACGGCTCCAAGCTCGTCTTTGATCTGGGTGTAACGACCAAGGAAATAAGTAACCGACTCATCTTCAAGCATGCGAATGTCCCTCAATCGATCATGAAGAACCATCTTTTGGTTCTCATTAGAGCTCTGATAAAGCTTACATAGAGATGCCCACATCTCATATGCATAAGCTTTCTCGATCAAGTGGGGAATGATGTGATCCCTCACTGAATCACATATGGTCCTCTTTGCCTTGTAGTTCCTCTTTCTGAACTCTGCCAACAAGACAGGGGCAGTAGCAGGAATAACAGGAACAGGCGCCTCAACTATATCCCATAGTTCGAGGTCCTCTAAGACAAAAACGATCCTCGCCTTCCAAGGCGACCAGWTGCTAGCTCCAGCTAGCCTATCCTCTGCAAGCATCTGAGATGMTGACATGACTGCCAAACTGCACTCCAACTAATGCTCCAACTGCAAAGGAACATTGCCTCACTCCTGTCACCACAGGTGTGAAAAGAGGTGTTGACCACCTATTCAACTAGGGGGTCAATTCCATATGCCATGAAGAGATGCATCATCAGATGCTAATATGTYGAAGATTATTTGGTTCTACTGGGCAACTTATGCCTCCAGCACAAAGTTTTGTAAACGGAATTCCCGCACCCCTGCGTGAGTTAATAATGTAATAGGTCTGCATGGATCATAGTTAGGTCAGTTGCCTTGGGATTTATTCATTAGGAGAGTTCCTTTCACTGAGGGTTTTTTATCCTCGAGTTATTAATTGGGCTTTTCAGCCTTATTAATTTCCCTTCAGTTTTTCCCTCACACCAACAATAATTCCTCCAAAGTGGTGAAGGGAGTTCTAATGGAGTTATCTTCTGGTAACTATTGTTTAGGAATGATGTAAATGACCATGTATGACATCCTAGAAAGTTTCGCGGAATTTCGTCAAGTCTAGATAGGTTTTTTTTAATTAATTAAATTAATTAAATTTTCCTAAGGCTGGAGGTTTAATTATTTAATTAATTAATTGTTTTTGAGCAAATATTGTAAAAACTAGGTCCTTGGGCTTTTGCTAGGGGTATTTGTGCTCAAAAGAAATGGAAAGACACCCCCTACACCCTTGGACCAAGTTTCAGCTCAGTCGGACAACTTTTGCTAGGTGTTTGTCCACCAGGAGTCTAAGTCAGTCAAAACAACAATTTTAATTGCTAAGTCATGACATAGTTAATTTGTCATTTTTGTAATTTTGAGCTAATGGGGTAATGTTAAGATGAATAAAGGTAAGAGAGGTGATTCCTAACCTACACAACCCACCTCCTAACCTTGGCACACCCCCTTACCCACTCATTGCTCATACCCTCATGCCCCCTAAGGGGATTTGCGCCCCCCCTCATGTGGAAACCTTTGAAAATGCCATTTGATTGAGTTGTGGGCCCCTCCCTTTAGTGGTGCGTCCTTCCTAGCCTACCACCTCACTCTTTGCTTGGTCCCACACTCCAACTCACTCATCCACCTCATCAATCCTTGTCTAAAACCCTAGAGTTGTGCCCCCCTCCTTGGGATTCTCTCATTAGCTTGGTATTTGACACTTGGATCTCATCCAAGAGGGGTGACTTTGCCTCTCCAAGTATAAATGAGAGCCTCCCCTCACTCATTTGGTCACCATATCTTGAGCTAGTGCTATGCTACTGGATTTTCGCCCCATCTCTCTCTCTTGTTCATCTTGCATCCACCCATCTTTGCTCTTGAGAGTGTTGGGGCAACTTCTTGTTGCAAGACTCTTCTTTTGGATTAATAAAGGAGCTTTGGAGGATTTGAAGCAACCAAGAGTAGTCTGGTTTTCTTCTTGCACATGAGGTGACATTGTGGCTTTTGGTATCTTGTGTCGTAGAGTAGATTCTTGAGTAAAGTAGTTTAGTTGGGTAGGTTCATCAATAGTAGTATTGTTGATCTATATATGTTGGGTGACTAGTAGTGTAAAGTATTTTGTATTGTTAGTTCATTCAACCATATTATCTACTTGTATACCTCACGTTTTGCTTGAAGTTTTGCAAGTTTGTCTTTTGGGTATTGTTGGGATAGCCTCAAGGAGGAGTCTACCCTCAAGGTTGTTATGAACATAAATATACATAAATAGATATTCATAACATAATAATTAATTAATAAATAATAATAATTATTAATAATGAAAGGTCATGTCTCAAAGGACATGACTATTGGTTAAGGGCACCCCTGCGTGGGTATATTAACGAGCCCTCATTCTCATTTATAAATATCTTATTATATCTTATTATCATCTTATATCTTATCTATTCATTTATTATTTACAGTCCTATATGGATTACTTTGTTATATTCCAAGTATTTTGGATAATTCTTGTGTGAGCGAACTTTGTTCGTCTCATTAAATAATTAAACCTCCAGCCTTAGGAAAATTTAATTAATTTAATTAATTAAAAAAAACCTATCTAGACTCTACGGAATTCCGCGAAACTTTCTAGGATGTCATACATGGTCATTTACATCATTCCTAAACAATAGTTACCAAAAGATAACTCCATTAGAACTCCCTTCACCACTCTGGAGGAATTATTGTTGGTGTGAGGGAAAAACTCAAGGGAAATTAATAAGGCTGAAAAGCCCAATTAATAACCCGAGGATAAAAAACCCTCGGTGAAAGGAACTCTCCTAATGAATAAATCCCAAGGCAAATGACCTAACTATGATCCATGCAGACCTATTACATTATTAACCCACGTAGGGGTGCAGGAATTTCGTTTACAAAACTTTGTGCTAGAGGCATAAGTTGCCCAGAGAAGTGGCGTACCAGACAGTGGCTGGAGGTATCAGCAAAGCATTAAAAGCAACACAGAAAAAGGTCTGGCCAACTTTCCCCATTCAGGGTGGCATGTTTACATTGTTAGATTTCAATCACTCTAAAGTTGAGGCCGCGGCCCTGGAGGATGTCAAATTAGTTGACATCGAGTTCAAGAAGCATGATCCACACAAGATAGTGGAAGACCATCTGGCTCATTTTAACAAGAAGAGGTACATACATGAGAACTCCCCTTATGATGAACTGTTCAGAGGAGCTAGATCATATGAGTAAGTCCGAAGCAGATTCCAGGCTCTGCCCCCTGACCAACAAGTTGGTTTCCTCAGCTTTCAGAAACACAGGCGAAACAGTTTACCCAAGATATTGCATGGAGAGTCAAATCTCACGCCTCCTTCACAGGAAGTCGAACCTACAGGATCTGAGCCAAGTTCCTCCAATAAGCAGAAAGTTGAGGAAGTCCCAAAAGGCCCAAAAGTGTTATTCCATGAGATAAGAGCGTCACTAGCAGAACTGAAGGATCCACAAGTAATGGCTCGGTTCAAAGCCTTCATGAATCTGGGATGAGTTGTCCCTCATTCAACACCAACTACTCTTGCTGGCACCCCAAATACAACACGACAAGGACCTTCCACCAAAATCGGTTCGCCTATCACATCATTAACCCCTTTGCAGACCAGCTTCGGAAATCCTAGTTCCGAACTTACTTTCATAGGTGATCTCACTCCTATCTTGCCCGAAGAGATGCCTCCCTTAGATTTCTTCTTTAGCAAGAAATGGAAAGTCATCGTGAAGCGGGAATCTCACCAAAGGATGGAGTTGTCACCAAAAGGCAAAGACTGGTGTATGACGGGAAAGACCATGATGGTCTAGAGTTTGCAAAAGAAGTTGCAGGTTCGTTGGGGGCTTTTTCCACTGCCAATCAATGGTTAGTGGACAATTTGACCGAACAACTGCAACAGAAGTGCCTCTTAGTAGAACAATTGCAAAATCAGATATATACCACAGAGCAAACTATCAGGAGCGGGATGAACCAGGATTTTGAGCAAATCAGGGCTAGTGATCAGCAGCAAATTAAACAGCTGCAGGACAACCTTGAGTTGATCTACCATAGTTCACAGACAAGCAAAGGAATGATCATTCAGCGTGACAACTTGATTGAGCAGCTGCAGGCCAGACTAACCCTAACAGAGAACACAACGATAGACATTTCGGCCATCAAAGCACAAGCATCAGAAGTAAATGAGAGGCTGGAAGTTTCCCAGCAAGAACTCTATCAGAAAGTAGATGCTATTCAGAAATGTTATCATGCAGTAGACCTTTCCCTAAAAGATATCCATGTCAAGGAAAAATAGGCCTACTCAACCCATTCTAAGTTTCAAGAAGTTCTCATATGGATGCAGAAAGCTAATGCCCCCGGTTTTCCTCTTCTCTCTCATTATGAACAAGAGGCGAAATGGCCCTAAAAGCCTGGGAAACAAATCTAGAGGAAGGCAAGAAACTTGCCAGAGATGTGAAAGATGCTTGTCTAGAGGCATTGTCATCATTAAATAAAAATTTGATTGAGTTTGAGGGGAATAATATCTCAGAGGTCTGGGGCAAATTGAGATAGAAATGAACCAGCTAAGCTCCAGAAAGAACAAGGAAGCTACTAAGGCAGCCATCCAAGATATGAGCCAGATCGATCTCCTTAAATCAATGAATGGTTGGTTAATCTGAGTTCACAGTACCAGGTCACAGTCCAAGAAGTGAATAAGATCCAGGAAAAGATGCCCCAAATAGAAAAGAAATTGTTTGCCTTCGAAGTAAATGAAAGGATTGAGCCTTCAAGGTTCGTGGTAGCATTGATGGATAGATGCACCCAATGCATTGAACAGGGAAAAGCAAGTGTAGCAGGGAGCAAATGAGAAAACATGCACAACGTCCACCTTCTCCACCCACTCTACCTTTCACCCTCCAACAGTCACTTACCTTGTCTATCCCTACCACCCCCATTCTTGCCTCCACTCATCCCACCTCATTATCAGACACTTGTTCCCCCATCATTCTTGTCATGAACAGTTACTCTTCCCTATAACCGTTATCCATCCCTTAACGAGCCAACGCTGAACTATTCATCTAATATTCCCCCCCCATGTCTTCAATTGCAATTCCTTGCCCCATTGAACACACCCGAAGGGACAGATGGAAACGAGATCAAATGGCCAAGACAGTAAGCTGAATGATTGGGGTGGCCTTAATGACATGTGTGCCAGGCTCAAAGATCAAAGGAAAGCGAGCGCATCTACCAGCAAACAAAGAGACAGCGCCAACAAAAGTCAGCAATATTGCATAATGTTATTTTATTCAAATGTATTCTATTTTTAGTCATAGATTATGCGAAGTCCAACGGTTTTCAGTTGTGACAGATTTTGTATAAATACATAAGTTAAGATCTATTCGTGGTTGCTCTTCCCGAATGTAATAGAGAAACTCTTTTTTGAGTATTAATACAAGTGCAGACAGAGATTATAAGTTTCGTTCAATTTGAGTTATGTGTTCCCTGTGTGTTTCCATTTCCCAGAATTTCTTTCTGTCATTCTTGAAGAGTGATTGATTGCAATTTAGTATTACATCTACTGTGATCATACCATACCAGGAGTTCATTCAGTAAACAGTTTTTCCTCTGTTATTACTGTAAGTAAAACAAAGACCTGTGATCTGTGTGAATCACTGCATTTTTATATCTTGTTCAAGTGTGCATCTTCTACTTTTTTTCTACTGCAAACAAGGTGAGACTTATCTGTAATTGATACCTGACTTTGTTTAACAGTTTTGTAAATCTTTCTACATCATTTGACATTATATTTGTGACTCAAATAACGAGATACAGCCTCTGTACTGTCTTATTATTAATTTCATTTAAAGATCTTTTCTTAAAAAAATGAAGGTAGAAAAGGCACTCATAAAAACATTTTATTTAAAACCCTTGATGCCTAACATTATTCTTTGAGCCTTTAGAATCAATCTTAGGAACAACACGGGGAAAACCAGTTTGGAATATATGTTTATATATGAGGAGAATAGATGGTGAAATACAACAAGTACAAAATATAGATGAACCCGATACAATAGCAGCTTGATCCAAGCTAAAATACAATTCCAAATGAAGCAAGAGCGCCCTAGGATGGTGCGCCCCCAGAAATGTTGCCAAGACAACTGAAATGGACCCAAATGCCAACTGGAAGCTTTGAATAGGAAACCCCTCCACAATACTCTGATATTGAAGTGTAGCCTCCCTCTGAAAGAGACCTCACTGCAAACTGAACTCTCTAAGACTTCCCACTGATGATGTGCCCTCCTCCTCAAGTACGCCCTCCTCAGAACTGGAAGCTCCCCACTAAATAAACTGGGCACTAAGCCTCCATGAGCCCTCCATGCAATGAGGCGCCCAAGCTTTCCTCTCCTAATGCCCAAAATCTCATCCTCTTGCTCTCTCTCAAACTCTTGGAGTGAACAAATGAGTGAATGACCTCTCCTTTGCCCCTTGTGCCCTCCTTTAGGTTGCATAAGGAAACCTAAAAGTTGGGTGGATGAGATCATCTCATCTCATCCCTAACCAATGGTTGAGATCGTCTCATCTAAATCTCAACTCAAAACCCACTTTACTTAAGTTTCCATAGTTTCACTTTATGTCTATTAATTCACCCACTTCGTGAATTAATTGTCACTTTAGGCTAAAAAGACCAAATTTCACTTTTGACTTAAATCTCCTAAGTTAAAGTGAAATTAGACATAAAGTACATAGTACAAGGTACAAAGTACTTCCCTCATGTGTTTAGAAGCTCACAAACACAAGGGGACCACTTTCCAAGGTACCCAAATCTCAATAGTAGGAGTGGGGGATACTTCTAGCATCCAAGGCCGAAAGAAAGAAACTCTAGATAGAACTCTAGTAGCTCGTCTGAATCTGGGAGGTGGTCTGACGGAAGGGAGGCACCATGCTCTGGATATGTCTGGAGCTAATCCCTCTAACTCTATAAGGATGTATGGATTGATGTGCCGTATGGCACCTCCAAACCGGTCTCGATGATGATGATATGTCTCCCCAAGGGAGAGGCTGAGGAGAGACACGAGGTCTCACCAATCTACTGTCCAATGCACTTTGGGACTCAGCCCTCCACTTGTTGCTCTGATCCAATGGGTCAACATGAAAGTATGAGGTGATCATCCTGGTCATCCCAAGGAGGGGCATGGCATGCAGGAAGTGATATCTGTGGCAGAATATATCCCTGATAAAGAGCGCTAGGCATCTCTAGTCCTGGTACCGAAAGAAAGTAGAGAGTGAGCCCCCTAAGTCCCCATATAGGTAATGGTAGTGTCCTCTGATGCAGATCCTATCGAATCGTGGTATATGATGGTCTGTCTCAATCCGAAGCCAATGGGATCTGACCCAAAGCTAACCCAAAGGGATCCTGAGTGAGTGTATCCAATGTTTGCGTGTATAAGGGGGGAGGATGACAATGCCATCCTGCAACTCCAAAAAGTGCTCTAGATAGAAGGACATCTTTGGGCCCAAGTTCGTCAAAGGAGAGGTCCAAGTGACCTGAGTGTATAGTCTGTAGATGTCCTCTCTGGTAGCCCGATTCAGTACCTGTCTAGTCGGCAAGAGATGGCATAGTGCATCAAGGGAGTAATTGAACATGGGAAGGTGCTCTGGGGAGATAGTCATCGACTGGAGAAGCCAAGATGCCTCTGAGAACCAACCACGTGAACAGCATGAGGGGGGGAGCCGAAACAAGAGCCTCCGAGGAGCAAAGAGCATAGTAGGGGTACTGCTCTCTCCCGATGGTAGTCACTGAAAGATCTAGCTCTACGAAGTAAAGAGATCTAATGTATGAAGTAGTTTCATAACTTAATTCTCTATTAGTAATATCATACTGACAAAAGCCATGCATATTTTTTGCAGGAGAAGCAAACAGCAAGCTCCAACATTTGTTATACTTATAATATGTGTGCATTGATTGTGTGACCATTTATTTTCTTGTGATATTATGTTTAGTGACATGTGACCAATATGATGTCATCTGAGTGTTAGGTGCTTAAACCACCATAACAACTCTGCAGCAAAATAACAGATGTTATGTACCTAAGATGTATTTGACAGACTGGTATGTTAGTTTGTACACTTGCAGGCTCCCTCAGGCTAGCATTGTGATGTATATTTGTTGAATCATTAATATAACTTCATCTATTCTCTCCACTCCCATGTTTATCATGAATGCAATTACTCTCTTTAAATCACCAAGTCATATCAAAGCAAAAGGAGAAGATATGGATGTTAGAACCAAGAACAAAAAGACCAGCATAGTACGACCCAATCAGTACTTGTAGGTTGCATTTCAACGTGTCTTTACAGATGGCCAAAATTGAAGGCGGAATGACAATGACACCAAAGCCAACCATGAGGTTATACACACAAATTGCAAGTTTGAACATGGTTTTATAAGATGAAAAAGAGATAGAACATTTTAATATCATAGATCAGGGTGGGAAGGGCAGCATGTGAAGTTAACGGTGACAGGAAATCTCTGAAAGAAGAAGCTATTTCAGCACCAAGAGAGACAAATGGCAATCCTACAGTGAATGAATGAAAAGGTCACTTAGCAGTGACCTAGCAGCAGTTTATCTTCAATGATTCCACAGTATTATTAAAGCCCACAACAAGTGACAGTTTTTGACAGTGTAGTGCATTGTGAAGACAAACAACAAATATTGAAGTAACGTATAAAAATGATGCCCAGCAAGCAAAAACTGTGAGACATGAGGGCAATGACAAGTGGTAAAGAAAGAAGACATGACAGCAACAATTCCCAGGAGTTTTAAACTTTTATGAAGTTTGACATTAAAAAATTTAGGCGATATTGGCAAAGGCATGCAACAACACTCACTTGAGAACAGAGACAACCCAACATAGACATTGGATGGCAGCAGAGATTAGCTCTAAACCAACCCAGGATCAGTTTAGAGTCTAGACAAGTGTCCCAGCATAGATGTCAGTGGGAAACTAATCATCAGACACCATTTGGCATGAAAAATGTTAGTTTTGCCCTAGAAAAATTGCAGCAAAAATCCTTGACAAAAAAATGACAGTGAAGGCTCTCAGATTATACTAGCAGATGTTTAACGAATTTCAAGAGGTACAAATGGTGTGCGAGACGTTTACAGTTTATTTCTTTGAGAGCTCTAAAAACATAAATATTCAAAACAATAGTAATGGAAATTTTTCTGTTTGGTATGTGAGCATCTTTAAAATGAAAATTTAGGCAAAAGAAACAACTTAAGTTTGAGCGTTATTGAGTAATAATTGGCTGATGATGCCTGCTAATATACAATAATTGGAAATGACTAGGTGTATATGGCCTTTCCAAAACAAAGTATGGCAATTCCAAACCTGAAAACTGATCCGTAAACGGTAGGCTTATAGCCAGTTTGTTTCACTAACATGGAACCTTGTACAATTTCTACAATCCCACAATTCATGTAAGGATTCTTCTTGGACTGCACTGCAAGACACAATAGTAATCTCTCTGGCCACTCATCCTCGGATAGCACTGCTTTGAAGGCTTCCAAGACATTTATAGCTCCACTCAACAAACCAAGGATTGATGTGACTCATACCATGTTTTCTGGGTGCTCCTTCTCCAATTCCCATTCACATAAGACTTCGCTATCATTAAACTCCACTCGTTAATGTAAGCATGAACTGGCCAACACTCAATGCATTCATACCACTATTAAACAATATTAAACAAAAAGCAAGCCATGCTTATCCTTCCACCAAGCACAATCATACAACTAAGTTATATCAAGCTCATAAACCAAGATATAATGCCATGTTAAAAGTTCCAATTTTAATTGTTGTAGTCTACGTGAGGAAATACACATGAGACAAAATTAAGGCAATGGTTGACAGTTCAACCATTGGGCTGGTCCACTCATACCCTTGATACCATACACCCCGTTGTCGTGCTTATACACACTTGCAAACGTGAGCTAAGTCCTGCTCACTTAGTGTGTCCTCGGAGGCACAATGCCTAGGTTCAAAGTCCACTCTGTCACTTTGACTTGAATCTCTTCCGTCTAGGCTAACTCCTAGGGAAGCCAAGGGGGGTAGACCCTAGTTACTAGATGAGATTAGTTTTAATGTTCTAGGAGTTGGTTTTAATTGGTTAACAGGTCAGGGAGAATCTAGCCTAAGATGTCAATCAACAAATGTAAGATGCAACTATCTAAATATGAGAGTCAGACCTTTTCCTAGGGCAACTAAGACTAGTGCCTAAGATTGGGCAATGGGGCCAACTAAGTTAAGGGGATGTTCGTTACAAGATAATTACAAGTTACAAAGTATTACAAAAAGAACAGATACAATTAGGTACAATAGAATATCTAAGATATACAGATCAAGACTAAATACAGGTTACTCAATATACTAACAAATTTACTCGCATGTGCAGGAAGTGAAGATACTCAAGATAAAATAACCATCAACACATGAAACCAAGCATGCTCACAATAGATAGAGTTCCGTTGGACTGCTTTTCAATGGCCAAGAGACGTAAAGCACTCAAGACCCAGCCAAGAGAATGCCTCCAGGTGGATGCACACTTCTTGAAGGATCACACCATAAATACAGGAACCAGATAGATGAAAGCTTGAAAATGCAGAGTATGTTCCGGATGACAAAAATATAACCACTAAAATATTTATTCTACAACAGATAAATTAACTTACATATGAATGAAATCAAAAAACAGTGAGATCAGTGAGCTTGCAAGTGTGTAACTGTATTGTTGGTGTTGTAGTTTGAAGATTAAATTAAGTGACTAAGCGTGAGATTAATTTTAGCCCTATCTAGATGTCAACCCAAAACTCTTCTCCCCCTATTACCAAGTGGTTGTCGGATGCTCAAGAAGTGAGGCAACGAGGCCTACCCTAGCTTCACAGGTCAAACCTAAGGCCGAGTACTCCAGAAAATTTCCGTGGCTTTCCTCAAAACCCTAGTTTTTAAGTGGCGAAGATGGTGAGTTATGGTGTCCTATTAAGTCTAATTAATAAATTTTAGACCTATGAGCTAAATAAAAGTGTGATTGAGTGCTTGTAGCTTGCTCAACAAGAGATTGCCGAAATACTGAAAAATGAAAGATAAGAAGGTTGAAGCCTTTAAACAAATAAGTTGCAAAATGAGTTCTTAAGTGTTAAGTTATTGCGTGTAAATGTTAAGAACTGAAATTGCTTTATGAAACTGAAAACTGTGAAAAAGAAGGTTGAAGCCTTTGAACCCAAAGATTGCAAGTTGAAAGCTTTAGTGTGATTACTGCATGTGAAATATAAAGCAAAGTAAACAACTTGCGAAAAGTAAAAAGATTGATTAAGCCCTTAAGATATCGATACTTGCATGCATGTACATAAGATGGAAGACTTAAGAAACAGTTGCTTACATGTAAAGTAAAAGACAGAATCGAAAAGTTAATTAACCAATTAGCGCATGCATGTGTGATGGGTGAAGCTTTAAGGAATTAAAGATTGCATGCAAGGTAAAATAAACTGAAAGCAAAGACCCACAATGCCTCCACGGGCTCTAAGCTAGCATACGTTATGAAATCTACTCTAGATTATTTTAAGTTAGGCATGCATGTAGAAATCACAACTAATCTAGCTAAACTAAGCAAGAAAAATAAACGAAAGAGATCTAATCTAAAACTTGCACAAATAAGACGGAAAGAGAAAGAATGCAAGCCACTTGGGTACAACTCCTTTGGGCTTGCTTTACAGTGATTTAGAATATAGAAGGAAAAGAGAAACGTTTACCACAATGAGAGGAGTTGTTTAAGGGTGTGTTTTGCACGAAATTGGGCATTATGCCCTCTTATCCTGGCGAGAATCTGCAAAAATCAGCAAGTTATTGCTTGCTAATTTGAGCTGCAACACACTCAAAAGATGTTATAAAATTTATGTTTTTAGGCAGAAATTTCGTACATGTATAAACCAAAAAATTATAGTGTTTTAATTGACCTATCTAAGCCTATTAGCTACTAAAATCAGAAATGGAAGAGCATGGAAATAATCAGAAAATGTTTTGGAGTGTAAATGTGAAGTAAGAGTAAATCCGTGCTTGGATCTATCCCAATAGCTTCTCCTTGAAGTATCTGCAAGTCTTAAACAAAACGTGAGATGAATAGATGATGATTGCAAACACTAATAATATAAACTAATTCCTATCATTTGTAAATGTGAATCATATAAGCTAGCAATTATACAATCACTGAACCTAGCCAAGTAAAATACTTTACCCAACAATCTATCTATAATCACAATAATATTTAAAACAAAAACCCTCATAATCATGTAAAGAATTCAAACAAGTCTTGAGATCTTTGAGTCCTCCAAAGCTATTTCTTTTTATTATCCAATGGGAAGAGGTTGTGGCAACTAATTGCCACAAGCCCTTCAAGAACAACACCAATGAAGAAATACAACAATAATGAGAGAGAT
>JASDQU010244892.1:104278-133842 GCA_032191745.1 Picea mariana
GTGAAGTAAGAGTAAATCCGTGCTTGGATCTATCCCAATAGCTTCTCCTTGAAGTATCTGCAAGTCTTAAACAAAACGTGAGATGAATAGATGATGATTGCAAACACTAATAATATAAACTAATTCCTATCATTTGTAAATGTGAATCATATAAGCTAGCAATTATACAATCACTAAATCTAGCCAAGTAAAATACTTTACCCAACAATCTATCTATAATCACAATAATATTTAAAACAAAAACCCTCATAATCATGTAAAGAATTCAGACAAGTCTTGAGATCTTTGAGTCCTCCAAAGCTATTTCTTTTTATTATCCAATGGGAAGAGGTTGTGGCAACTAATTGCCACAAGCCCTTCAAGAACAACACCAATGAAGAAATACAACAATAATGAGAGAGATAGAGAGAGTGGGATGGTGAGAAACTAGTAGCATAACAGTGCAATAATGAAAGGTGATAAAAGAGTGAGGGTGGGGTTTCTTAAATAGCAAAAGAAACCAAGGAGACCCCCCTCAGATCATTGACAAATGTCAAGATCTAAATTCATGAGGAAACTCAAACCAATGAAAGAGTGAGCTTTTAGGGTGAGGGGAAATGGTAAGTTAATGAGTTGGATGGGTGAAGAAAGCAAGGCAAGGAGGGGCGTATTGGTTGATGAGGAAACCCACGCTTTCATCCAAGTAACTTCCAATTCAAAGCTTGAAGCTTCCACTTTTATGTGTGATCTTTCCACTTTTCAAAGAGAAAAAGTGTGAGTTCTTCAAGGGAAGGCGTGAGGTAAGGAAGGAGTGTGGAGGGATGTGTACGGCATATGCCTAAATGGCATGTGAGAGGTGGAGGAAGGGAAATGGGGACCCACGCTTTTAAATAAGTGAGAGTCTACATGAGTGAGGTAAGTTTATGTGAGAAAGGGGAAAACGTGAGGTTCACATGAAGGATGCGTGAGGTACACGTGAGGGGGCATCGTGAGGTTGAGTTTACGTGAGGGAGGAGTGTGGAGTCCACACTCCAAAGTGAGGTGGATGGGTAGAGGTAGGGTGCACCTCATGAGGAGGGGCCCATAACTTATTTTAAATGAGTTAATAAGTCAATTAAAGGATTAATACATGCTCACGTGGGGAAGGGGACGTGAGCTCAAATTGGGGAATAAATTAAAAATTAATTTTAATTAAAATGGGGGTTAAAAGGGTAGGAAAGATATGATGGGGTCCCTCTCATCACTATTTGCCACTTACTTCACCTAATTTGACTCATTATTACAAAATTGACATTTGCCCATGTCCTGGGTTTGGCAATTAAAATCGCCATTTTCCCGAAAAACTCCCAAACAGACAAAAAACCTAGCAAAACTTGTCCGACTGAGTTAAAACTTGGTCCACGGGTTTAGGGGGTCTCATTATCTTTCTTTTGAGTACAAATACCCCTATCAAAAATCCCGAGACTTAAGTTTTACATTAAATACCCATAATAAATTAATTAATTAATCAATTAATTAATTCGGAACCTTAAAAAAAACCTAGCTATACTTGACGAAATTCCGCAAAATTTCGTGTGTTGTCTTACATGGTCATTTACAACATTCCTAAACACTAGCTACCTAGGAATGACTTCATTAGGACGCCTTTCACCACTTTGGAGGATTTATTGGGTGGGAGTGAAAAACTCAAGGGAAATTAACCCGGCTGGTTAGGCCACATTAACCCCCTTAGGATAAAAAACACTCAGTGAAAGGAACTCTCCTAATGAAAAAACCCTAAGGCAACTGACCTAACATGATCCATGTAGACCTATTACATTATAAACCCGCGCAGGGGTGCGGTAATCCCGCTTACAAAACTGTGTGCTGGAGCAAAAAATGCCATGTAGAACCAAAAAGTCTTCGACATGGTTGCATTTGTTGATGCACATCTTCATGGTACATGGAGTTGACCCCCTAGTTGAAGAGGCAGTCAACACAGCCAATCAGCAAACATACACACGCTGGCCAACAAGGAGGAGAGGCAAGACATAGTGCTGGGAAAACGGCCCACGTACAGCACTCAATTGCTCAAAGGCTACCCGTACAGCCTGTGGGATGAATTTCCCTGGTAGCTGGGCTGTGTATGGGTTCTCAGCAGTCTACGGGCAGCAAATTAGGCTTTGGAAAACCAGAAGGTGGCCCGTGGCAGCCATGGCAAAAAACAGTGACGTTTTTCTCTCTTCCAACAATCAATTAAACAATGAAATTCAGAATTGCAAACTCTCTACAATAGTGCAACAGCCATTGATATTACATCTTAATGATAAACCAACAGTGTGCATTCCAGAGTTGTTGGGATTCTTTAATGGCCGAAAGGAATAAATACATGAAGCAAAACTCAGAGCATTTCCATATAATGAAACTTCACACCATTAAAATTACCCGACGGCCATTAGAATACAAAGTGGCTTCACTTAAAACTTATAGACAGAACAAAAAATAACACAGAAAATAGAGAAATTCATCACAAAAGAACTATGTTTACCGTAGAAACCCAAATGGGAAAGCCAACATTCAATTGGTTTCGGCCAAGCTCTTTATTTCTTGGCAATGTGCAAATTATAGTACCCTCAGGCTCTCTGGTCCATTCTCAATCTTCACATCGGAATTTGGGCAACAATTCCTCTCACTCCCAGCCAAAGAACCCCTCTTCCTTTGAGGTGCAAGGATAAATAGGAGAATAGCTCAACTGAGGGGTTAGCTAGAAGGCTAAGTGTCCCCAACTCTTCAACTTCCCCAAGCTCAGCATTGGCTTCTCCTCTTTCGTCTTTTTTTCATTTACATTAGAGAAATATTGTCTCAAATTTTTATATTTTAAACGCACAATTTCTCTTTTCTTTTTTTTTCCTCTCATTCTTTTTAATATGTTTTTTTTTGCATTCATTTACATCCCCCGTGCTTACATTGAGAGTACTATATTAATGCAGGTGCAAAAACCGGACAGGATGGCATATGGCTCTTCCACTATCAACCCTATCTCCTACCTCATCCATAGCCTTGAACCTTGTTTGTGCCAACCCTCATAGAACCTAAGCTGATAGTCAATTGTTGCCGTGTGGATCCAATTCAGATCACACCTCCCCATTGGGAGGCTTTTGGTCCCCAAAAGCTTCCAAGGATAAGTGAAGTAACTTGCTTGCAATCTTGTTCCTTTCATACCATTTTGCTTTCCTTGGAGTCTGCCCCTTGAGGCCAATCTGCCAGATTTCTTGTCATCCTCTGCAAGTTACATGTTCTTTCCGCTGCAAAATTGTGTCTTCCTTCAATCCTTCAAGAGTGTGTGGTGCAAAGTCTTTGACAGTGGGGACAACCTGTTGGTCCTCTTCTCCATCCAGCATGGAAGGCTCAAATAGCCTCAAATACTCCACACACACCATTGAGCTAATCTGCATATAAGGATGAAGTCTCAACCTAAAAGCATTCTCATTTACATGCTCAATGATGTCAAAATCCACACCTTATATCTCCAACATGAAAATTATGATCTTCTTTGTGTTAGCCATATCTGGCCTTATACTGCTTGCCTTCTTCTCATCTCCTTGTAGCTCGACTTCGTCTTTCTGCTATCCATACACAATGTCAAACGGTGAGGGCAGTAAATAGCCAAAACAAGTCTCAAAAGGTGATTTATTGGTGGAAAAATGAAGTGTCCAATTGTATGAATGTCGGATGTACACCAATTGTTCATCCCAAGTCCTTGGATGCTTGCAATTGTAACTTCTCAACAATTAGACCAATGTCCATTTGAAAACTTATGTTTGTCCGTCGATTTGGGGATGAAATGCAATGGGATACCTCAACTTGGTATCCATTCTCTCCTAAAGTATTGTCCAGAACCTACCCAAAAACTTGCTATCTCAATCAAATATGATGGAGCTTGGCAATCCAAAATGTACCCAAGCATGACTAAAAAATAACTCAGTTGTTTCTCATCCAGAAACAGTCTTCTTGCACAGAAGGAGCACACACATCTTGCTGAAGCGGTCTACCGCGACAAACAAATAGTCATGGCAACCCTCCAACAAAGTCCATGGAGATGCTTTCCCAAGGCCTGCTTGGTATTTGCAATGGCATATAGAGCCCAAGCTTTCTGTTGCTTGGCTTGCTTGTGCGACTGCAATCTTCTTCAGTGGGGGTCATGAAAGCATATAAACTAGCTTGTTTGTAGCTTCTTTCTTGTACTTGATCAATAGGTGGAATTGTTACAAGAATCCCAACCACTTGTAATGTCTCACTTGCTGCATCTTGCTTTGACTTTGTAGGTACTGTACAAGTTGGTGATCAGTGTGTATGATGGTCTCTTTCCCCACGAGGTAGTATTTCCACTTCTTCACCACTTGCACAATTGCATATAGCTCTTTATCATACGTGGAGTAGTCAAGTATTGCTCCATGAAACAACTCTGAACCAGTCTTCCTCCTTGCACCATAGTTTTTAAAACTGGAACCGGACATCAAACCGGTCACCTATCAACTCGTACATAGAACCGGACCGGTTTGATTTCAATGACTAGGTTCAATAAAAAATACATTAGATAATTAAACTTTGATGAAAAAAATTATTTTAAAGCTTTCAAACCATGATTCCAAACCATTAGAGACAAAATATGCAAAGTTTGCTCATATATATACCATGTAAGGGTGTATATATCAAAATGGCACCAGGCGCAAATACATATCAGCAACAAAATACATAATCAGTGACGCTCTAAATGGCCTCTACAGTCCATAAAACATGCAAAAACTACAATCTACTAATCTACTAAATATCATTGATCAACATGATCAATCATCAAACTCATCAAGGTCAGTGGTCTGTCTGAAATAAAGAGACTATGTAGGAAGATAAGTCCAGACTCCAGCTATCTGAAGTGAAGTAGACAACACATATTCAAGAGTGAAGGGTTGTAGGAAATTACCACATATTCAAGAGTGGAGAAGAGAAAGCACATGGCTGTAGGAAATCACAATGAACAGAACAAGAGCATGCCAAGAAGATTTTTGATTTAATGGTGTAAAAGAATTTCTTGTATCCTTGCAATTAACCTAGATAGCCTAGGAGAATTGGCTACAAATGTGTCCTGCAAGGCATTTTTCTAGTAAAACTATATCTGTTTTGATGTACATAGAAAATGTTGTATTGCATTCTCTAAAGCTTCAGGTTAACTTTCTAATTGCAATCAAGAAAGAATAGAATAGATGTTTAAACATCCATGAGACCAAATTGATCTCTGGGTCCAGTATCCGATCGGCCGAGCAAGCTTCGACCCGGTTGGTTCGACCGGTTTGGTATCGAACCGGCTTCGATCCGGCTAGTTCGATACCAAACCGAGCCACCAGTCCGGGTTGAAGGTCGGTTCGATTCCCTTACACATCAACTCGGTCGGTTTTGCAGTCAGATAACATTTCGGACCAGTTTTAAAAACTAGGCCTTGCACAAGCATTGCCTCTAATGCATGTCCATTGGCATCAGTATATAGTTCAAATGGTAGTTGTAAATTGGGCATGGTGAGGACCGGAGCTTTGCTAATCTTCCTCTTCGGGTCTTCGAATGCCCGTTGTCGTGGCTTACCCCAATGAAAGCTCTTCCCCTTGGTGGTCATGGCATGCAATGGTGCTGCTATATTACGAAAAAGCATAGTTTTTAAAGTCGGACTTGGACATCGACTCGGTCACCTATCAACTCGAAATCAACTCGGACTCGGATTGACTCGGACCAATCTGATTTCAATGACTCGGTTCACTAAAACTACATTAAATAATCAATTTTAATGAAAAAAAATATTTTAAATCTTTCAAACCATGATTCCAAACCATTAGAGACAAAATATGCAAAGTTTGTTCATCTATATACCATGTAAGGGTGTATATATCAAAATGCACCGAGTGCAATACATATCAGCAACAAAATACATAATCAGTGAGGCTCTAAATGGCCTATAGAGTCCATAAAACATGCTACAACTACAAGCTACTGGTGTATTACATGTTCATATTATCAGAGTTTTTGTGTAGGCAAAATTACTATTCAAACCTTATTGTTTTGAGTAGTTTTAGTTCCAATTCATAGAAGTTTAGGGTTTCAATTTTTTGAGTGCTAATATGTATGCCATTATCTAAAAAATTGAACATGAACTAGGATCTTGTCACTAATTGCCTTCCTTTAAATAGGAAGCATGGAAAACCAAATGGACATGTCAAGGAGGAGGCAACTCCAATTTGTAAGCCATACTGTCAATCCTCTACAACACCTTATATGGACTGTATTGCTTGGGTGCTAGTTTATTGTCACCCACCTCAAAGTGCCTTTTGTTGTGATGTCATTGTCAAACTTGACCTTCACAGCAATGTTGTCAGAACCAGAAACCGGACTAAACTGGTCAACCCTAAAAATGTGAAACCGGACCAGACCGGAAAAACAAAAAATCAACAAAAACTAATAAAATATTCAAATTTTGAAAAAAAACATATATATATATATATAGATATAGATATAGATATATTCATGTACATCCATATGAATCCAAACTAATTATACACAAATATGCAAAGTTTCGCATTTATATAACAAGTAAGAGTGCACATAACCAAAATAGCATTGAATGCAATCCATCTCTTAACCAAAATACATCAACAACGAGGCTTTAAATGGCCCCTAGAGTCCAAACAAAACCATGCTACAACAAATAACTACATATCATCAAGATCATTACCTATATTAGGATCCTAATCATCAATGTCACCCTCTAAGCTAGAAAAAGCTTAACATGCCTAATAAGTGATTTTACTTGAGTGAAGGGTACATTTTTACTAGAGTCGTGACAAAAAAGTTCAACAATCAATGTCACCAACATTGAGGTATATAGAGGGCTTGGTGCTCTTGATTAAATGCCAATTCCATACCCTCATATATGATAGAGCCCAGTGAACGTTGTAATCCTGCCAATATTGAAATCTTGAAACCGTTAAGTCTGTTGATTTTTGAATGGGACCTAAAATTCTACTTTCTCCGTATGAAGTCCAATGAGGTTGGAACCACTCTCAAACATCCTGAAACAATCAATGCTAATGTTAAAAATTTAAGTAAAAGGTCGAGTTGAAGGCCGGTTTGATTCGGTTGGCTATCTGCTCGGTCGGTTTGGTGAGTGGGTAACAACTCGAGCTGAGTTTAAACATTATGCAGAAAATTTTGCAATGAACTTCCTAAAATATTGAGTTGCTCCCATAAAGCTTCTAGCCTTTATCAAGCTAGAAGGATCACGCCATTGGTTGATTTTTGCGATCTTGTCCAAATCCACCCTCAGCTCTCCTCTACTAATCATGTGTCCAAGATAAATCAAGGACCCCTTCTCAGACTCACACTTCTTCAAATTTGCAATCAATTGATTCTTCTTTAATGTCCCTAGTACATGTGTCACATGTGAGATGAGCTCTTGCCAAGTATAACTGATGATTAGTCTAGGAAACAAGTAAGAACTCTGACTGCTCAAACTTCTCGGCAAACTCATCCATTTGAGCCTTTGTCGACGCAGCTACCTCTGGATGTGTCTCTTTTCCCCCCTTCTTCTTGTTTGGACATTGACCTACATAATGCCCAAACTTGTGACATGCAAAGCATTTGACTTTGCTCATGTCCTTCTTCTTCTTGTCGTCTTTGCTGGCAATCTTCTTTCCCTTCTTTACCTAGCTAGCAAGAGCTTTATTCTCATCATCCTTCTTGTGCCTACCTCCATTCAGCTCTTCATCTCGAAGTTCCTCCTGAACGAAGTCATCCCACAACCTTGACCAATCAAGGATCTTCTCTTGTGCCACGACCCCTTTGATGAACAATGTCCACTCACACTCGTCCGTTGTCGTCACACTCGTCCGCTGCCCAGCCTCCCCACACTCTCTTTCTCCACAGCCTATCGGCGGTTGCTCCTCACCTGCAGCCTGTAGACTCCAGCACACACACCTCCACTTAGTCTGCGTGGCTTTTCTTTCACGCCTGCAGCCGCTACATCACTCGCCCCCATTCCCCCCCCCTCGACCGTCTAAACTCCTCACGTCTCGGCCTCCACGATCTCACTTGGCGGCTACACTGAGGCAACTTCCTTACCTTACGTGTAGATTCCCAGCACTCGTGCCCAACCTCCTTGCTCAACCTCAACAATTGATGGTTGTTGTAACCTCCACATTTCGTCCACCCTGTAGCTTTGTGCACGATCTCTGCTCTATAGATAACGCTCCACAATTTACTTCAGCCCGAAAAAATTCCCAACCGCTTTCTCCTCTTGAGTATCTCACTCAGCGGCCCTTTCTACGGTTGTTATCAATCAACCCCGCCAATTTCCACCGATCAGATCTACTATTCGTTTGCTCAACCCCGCTCAGCCATTCAACCTCACGATTGCTCTTACACTACCACAGTTGGATCCACTCTGTTGAACGAATCGTACGAATCTATACAATTGTCGTACAGTTCTTCCCTTTTTTGTTTATTTTCTGGGTTTATAACTTTTACCCTGCAACTTAAAAAATTCTCACAGACTACAAACCTGGAACCGCAGATCTAAAATTCTTGCTGCTACAATCTCGATCTCGTGCAAAACTCGGCTTTCTCAAAGTCTCGGCTCTGATACCATGTTAATTTCTAAAACCTAGCACCACGACAGTTAACTCGGCAATAAAAACACTTTATTCATTAATTGCACAACTAGGTTTTAACCAAAAATCAGCAAAAGCATTTAACTCAGAAACCAATTACACAATGCAGACGAGATTCGGGTAAACACCACTAGAAAAACCCTTGCAGGAAAACCATATCTTCTTTTATTATTATTGGGCTCCCTTCTTTGGATAATTGCCCTTCATAGGATTACAAAGCAACGATAGCCTAGCCCACTTGGTTGTTATCTCCCTCGTTGCACCTTTGCACACTTCCTCGGCCCTACCCACTCACACTTAGATGAACTCTCTTCACCTGCTCAGTGAAATCTCCTCACTCTCTCTAAGTGTGTCTCATCCCCTCACCTACGCTGCCTTTTATTACATTCAGGTTTGACCAAATCAATCTTTAAACCTAGATCTCCAAAGTGATCAAAGGCTGAGATCTAATCTCACCTTCACTTTAGATCTAACAGCTATGACTTAATCAAACTCTCACTTAAGTTACTAATGCCACTAACTTAGGCATTTAACTTAATTAATTAAAAGAACATTCACTTTAATAAATAACTCATAAAGTGAACTCCCTAAGGTTTTCTGAGAGGTTACAAGGACGACTTCCACAGGCTAGACACGAAGCCTTTGTGGAAGTACCTGTCTGACACTACAAAAATCATCAAATAGTCCTCCGGGCAAAATTACAACTTTCAAAGAATTCCAAAAAAAAACCTTCCAACTTGCAAACATGTTGTACGACGTGCTTGCGTCACTTGTACGGATTGTACGGTTGTTGACGTCACATGTACGGTAACACGTGTGGTACAGGTTGTACGGCCTCACACGTGCAGCCTATTTCTGCTCTTCATCCCACGTGTAGCCTCACACATGCGACCTCCTCCTTGGCTAGAAAAAATAGAGAAAGAATGTTCAAAAACCCTAGGACAGATTTGGCAAAGTGAAGAATTTCCTTGCTGAAATTTTGCCTCCCAATCTCCTTGGCACAAGTGCTCGCTCACTTATGCCAACTCCATAATGTCACAATGAGATGTCCCAATGTCTCCTTACATTGCCTCTCCGTTTATAGGAGTCTAATGAGTAAGTTTAGGAACCCCTTCTAAACTCAACATTAAATTAGAATTGTTTATTCCTCCATGAGAGTGTGAAGCCCCAACCAAGCCCGAGCTCAATATACAAGGGGTTTTCACAAAATGAAAAATGCAATGTGAGTGCCAACAACAATTCCCATGTGCCCGACACCAAGGCCAATGTGAGAATACCTCACGATGCTACAAAACATCAACACTCCCTCTTAGCGAGGAAGGTATTCCATCGACCATCACCTGGAAGTAGATCTATCTACCACACTGGAAGTAGATCTGTCTACCACACTGGAAGTGGCTCTGCCTCCTACACTGGATCCATTACCACAGTTGCTCCCACTGACATAGAAGCAATTCCCACTGAATGACATGGACCCTCCTTGGAAGACACCCTGCTCCTAGAAGCCTCCCACTTCTGAGCATCCTACCTAGCCATCCCAACACATGACACCTTCTTAACAGTCTTGGAAGGCTCCTCTCTCCCACCTAAACCTAAAGGTTGACTTCCTCTAGACGGTTGACTCTCCCTCTGATCCTGTTGACTCCCTCTGAGTCTACACAACCTTCGAAGCTACTTGCTCCTTGTTCACTGCCACTTTGCTACTTGTCATAGCTCGCATATATTGGCCCTTTAGCATGTACAAGTTTCTCTCTCTAACTCCAAGAATAGTTGTTGTGTCTAAGCTAGATCCTCTAGGCTTGATCAGCACCTATCCATCCTAGAACACTTCATCAAATCCCTTCTTCTCAATCGCTAAGACTGAGAGCACACTCCTCTTGAGTTCTGGCACCCATAGCACATTTGTCACTCTCAACACGTCTCCTGACTCCATCCAAAATGACATTGTTCCAGATCCCTGCACTACATGCTTGGTACCCATACCAAGTTCTACATATAAATCTGAGTTAGACTTTGTGAATCTCTCAAATAACTCTCGTGCTCCTATCATATGACATGTGGCTCCACTAACCACCAACCAAGTCCCACTACCAAAAACTGTACCAGAAAGGGCGGAGACTAATAAGAACTCCCTCTGAAGCTTGTCTGCAACCTCATCCACTTTTGTTGATGATGCATGTTGCTTATGTTTCCCTTCCGCTGTGGACACTGTGAAGCATAGTGACCTAACTTATGACAAGCAAAACACTTGACCTTGATAAGGTCTTTCTTCTTCCTCTATTCTGGAGATGCCTCTCTCCTTGGAGAACCGTTTCTTTTGCCCTTCCTAGCATGAGCAACTAGGGCCAGGTTCTCATCATCACTACCTCTCTGCTTGCCATTCTTGGACTCTATTCTAGCCTCCTCCTGGATGCAATTGATCCACAGTCTGTCAAATGGTGGCAACTTCTTTCGCGCACAGATCCCCTGCACAAATGGTTCCGAAAACCTAAGAAAACCATTCAATGCCACATTCACCAACTTTGTGTCGCCAATTGCCTCACCAATGGCTATAAGCTAATCACTAATCTGAGTGATCCTCATGAGGTAGCTAGCAATTGTATTTGATTTGAACATCTCAACAGATCGGAGTTGGTGCCTCAAAATCAACTTTTGGCTTGCATTCCCGCTTTGGTAAAAGCCCACCAAAGCTTCATACATATCCTTTGTTGTCTTCTTCTCGAAAATATGAGGAATCAAGTGATCCTTCACAGAATCCAATAACACTCGCTTGGCCTTCACTTCCCTCTTCTTATGGGTTGACAATTCATGTGCATCCTTTGGATCTGGAACCACCATTTCAACATACTCTTTGAAATCATTATTTTCGAAGAGCAAAAGGATCCTAAACTTTCAGACCCAGAAATTAGTGGCCCCTTCCAACCTGTCCTCTACTCTAAGAGTCCTCACCATTGTGACTTGCCCAAAACAAAAAATCTATAGCAACAAAAATCTGCAGCCACTTGTGTCTCAAAAGATGACTCCCTCTCTCTAGAAACTATGCTCTGATACCATGTCAAATTTTTCAAAGCAATCAATGCATTCAATTTCAAATCTGAAAATTACTTCCAAGTGACCTCAAACAATAAACTAGGATTGTTATCATTGAATAATTTTACACTGAAATTATGACAGAAAATTACAGCGAAACTGCAAAGATCAGAAAGTAAACATCCATGCACAAGAGACACAACTTTTGTTCTGTAAAATTTTCAGATTTGAGAATTCTGAGGACAAAAATAGTCCTTATGGCGAAGTTACAATTTTCAGCAAATTCTGGAAAAAAACCTTCCAACTTGCAAACCTGTTGTACGCCCTGTTGACGTCAACTGTACGGCTGCTGACGTCGCATGTATGCATTGTACACTACTGACATCACCTTTACGTAGTGTCCGGTTGCTAACGTCACTTGTATGGGTTGTACAGCTGCTGGCGTCGCCTGTACAAGCTATGTGGTCGCACTTGTGGTACGGATTGTAAGACCTCACACATGCGGCATGTTTCTGCTCTTCCTCCCACGTACAGCCTCCTCGGCTAGGAAAAATAGAGAAAGAATGTCCAAAAACCCTAGGACAGATTTTCCAAAGTGAAGAATTTCCTTGCTGAAATTTTGTCTCCCAACCTCCTTGGCACAAGTGCTTACTCACTTATGCCAACTCCATGATGTCACAATGTCTCCTCACATTGTCTCTCCTTTTATAAGAGTCTAATGAGTGAGTTTAGGAACCCCTTATAAACTCAACATTAAATTAGAATTGTTTATTCCTCCATGTGGGTGTGAAGTCTCAGCTCAATATACAAGGGGTTTTCAAAAAATTAAAAATGTAATGTGAGTGCCAACAACAATTCCCAAGTGCCCGACACCAAGGCCAATGTGGGAATATGTCCCGATGCTACAAAACATCAACAATTAGAGATTGGTTATTTTATTTTATGTGAGATCAGACAATATGCCCCAAAAAGGCAGGTCAAAGAAAGAAGAGAAAAAGAACAAAATGTTGTGATAATTGAGATTGCCCCCTGAGAACAAAYTGCGACAATTCTTTCCATTTTTCGAGATGGTTTGGTTYCCTTGGTTATGGATGAAATGTTCACTCGAAACATAAACTTAAAATCTTTTAAGCAGTTTCATCCAAAAAAAAACACGACTATATGTCTAGCCGCAAAAATCGGCATTCTAACATTGTTGATAATGATTGATAATGGTTTTTGTTATGATGACTAAATATTGGTTGAATATGATCAATTATGGACATAGGACACACATTAGAATGAAAAATTTCAAATTGTAATGCTTTCCCCATTTTGTTGTGATTGCACTACAATGAATGGCCTAATAGATGTGAGAAGTCAAAAAAACCAGTGGAATATAATTAAAGAACTGAATATACGTCATGTATCTAGATTTTCTTCTAGAAAACCAGAGAACATCATGACTGGTTTCCCAAGGACTCCAAATCAATCTTTGGATGAATGTTCAAGGGTAGGCCAAAAAACGCACTTATTATTGTAAAAAGAAGTTGGTTTTAACTTTTAGGTAAATGAAAAATCTAATGGTCAGGGGAAAACTTATTCAAGATATACAGTGAGGTTTGCATAGACTTAGTATTGTCTAGGAGGGCCAAAATCCGGATAAGCATCTCAATTGTCAATCAAAGATTGAGATTTCAGCTCCTTTTTGAAACTGGGGTAGACATGTCAAACTTCAAGCTTTAACAGAGACAAGTTGTTCGGTTTATAAGAGATTTAGCAGTTTATTGGAGTTCCCATTTTAAGTGGGTGTTGGAGGAGCAAACAATGAGCTCCAACATTTGTTATTAACATCTGAACATTTATTAAGTGACCACGTATATTGTTGTAGTATTATGTCTAGTGACATGTGACCAATATGTAGTTAAACCACCATAACAACTCTATAGAACTATAAAACATGTAATGTACCTAAGTTGTACTTGGGAGAATTATACATGAGTTTGTACATGGGCAACCTACCTTGTGCTAGCCCTGTGACGTATGTTTCCCGTAGCATTAATATAGCTTTATGGATTCTCCATATTACCCCTTCAAAATGCATGGTTCATTTTTCATAGGCTTTCTTCTCTCACCAGCACAACAAGAGTGTTAAGATTTAGTATTGTTATTAGGTTATTTTCAATTTACTAGAGCATTCAATGCATTTCCAAAACAACAGCATAAAGAGGATCACTGAAAGAAACACAATCACAAGGTCAACAACATTTTATCCTGGGAAACCCTCATGGGGGAGAAAACCCAGCAAAAACTTCCTCAATAATAGATTGCCAATGCAATGCCAAGACTAAGACCAAAACACCAAGAATAAACTAGGACTGAGCATGTGCCTCTCTTCTCCTTCCTCTTGCAACTGCAACTACCTTCAAAAGATGCGCACTAGATGAGTGAGTGAGTGAATGAGCAAGTGAGGCGCCATCCTCACTTATAAATACTAGTTGAGGAGGCGCTAGGGTCATGTCTCTTCACCAAGTAGGGTCGATTTCTTCCAAGACTGGTTAAAACCACTTTATAAACCCTAGGGGCCAACTTTACAAATACCACCATATAAATATGGTTTGACCAATCCACAAAAGGGGATTTGGTCTTATACAAGACCCGACATGATCAATCCACAAAAAGGGATTTGATCTATAAGATAATAACTCAAATATAATTAGAATATTCTTCGAAGTTACAATATTTCAACACTCCCCCTTAGCGAGAAGGGTATTCTACTAACATAACCCAATACAACATCATCAAGAGAGAGAGAGAGAGGGCAGCGTCATCATCAGCATCTGGAACACTGACTGGCACATCTATAAGTCATCAGAAGTTTTTATCATCATCAATATCATCATCGTTCATAGCATGGATCTAGAGTAGCATCATCATCAGCAGCGGTAGCATGAAGCTGAAACATCAACATCAATAGCATGAAGCTAGTACAACATCATCAACAGCACGAATTTGGTACAACATCATCAACGGCACGAGGCTAACACAACATAATCAACGGCACAAGGCTGATACAACATCATCATATGGCAACAGAATGAGGCAGGTGCAACAACAACATTTTGTAGTACTCTGACAGACCGTCCTTAATGGACCTTCGAAATCTACCCAGGAATCAAAAGATTCACTAGGATATAAAATCCTAACGGAGCTACCACATGGTACTCTGACAGACCGTCTCTACCGGACCTTCGGGATCTGTCTAGAAATCAAAAGATTCCCTAGGATAWAAAATCTTAACGGAGCTACCACTACTGACCACAATTGGCATATACATGCACAAGTACTCTAACAGACCGTCCTTATCGAACCTTCGGGATCTGCCCAGGGATGATCAATCCCCTAGGATATAAAATCCTAACGGAGTTATCCGTTGTTGATTAGGATACTATAGTATCATCAACATCACTCCCCCTTTCGAGGGAGGTCCTTTCGGACAACACCAAGCTTGTCTCGGAAGTACTCAAACTTCACACAAGACAAAGGCTTGGTCAACACATCTGCAACCTGCTCATATGTGCCAACATATTGGAGCTTTACAACTCCCCTCTGCACCATGGTCCATATCATGAATGTAGTGATACCGGATCTCCATGTGCTTCAACTTATCATGGAACACTTGGTTCTCTGTCATCTTTATAGAACTCTGGTTATCACATAGAATCACAATGGCTTCCATCTCCAGATCGAACAGACTTGTCAACAACTTTCGAAGCCATATGGCTTCACAACTAGCGGAACATGCTGCAATGTACTCCGCTTCTATCGTGCTGAGAGCAATACTAGATTGCTTCCTGCTTTGCCATGAAGTCATGGCTGACCCCAAACTGAAACAACATCCCGAAGTGCTATTTCTATCAGAAGCACTTCCAACCCAATCTGAATCAATATAACCATACAATCTGAAGTCATGATCTCCAGTATAACAGGGACCATAATCCAACGTACCCTTAAGGTATCTCATCACATGCTTTGCAGCTACAAGGTGAACACGTCTGGGCTCTACCAGATATTGACTCAAGGTGTTCACAGCAAAGCATATATGTGGCCTAGTATTCGTCAGATATATCAACGAACCGATAATATGTCTATATAGAGTAGCATCAACCAAATCTGACGAAGTGTCAACCAAGAGCTTCAAATTTGTTTCCATGGGTGTGTTCATGGATTTACATTCCAACATGTCAAATCTCTTCATTATTTCAATTGCATACTTCCCTTGGTTAAGGAAGATCTTCTCTAGGCTCTACCAAACTTCAAGACCTAAGAAATAATGCATCGGGCCTAGGTCTTTCATCTCAAACTCTGCAGCGAGCTTCTTCTTACAATATGTGATGAGTTGTTCTTCTCCAGTTAAGAATAAGTCATCCACATACAGCAGCAATATAATCGTCTCATCATTAAAAACCTTGAAGTAAAGGTTAGAATCAACTTTACTCTTGGTAAAGCCCAAGCTCGTCAGGAAACTATCAATTATGCCGTACCAACCTCTAGGAGCTTGCTTCAGCCCATACAAAGCTTTCTTCAACTTGCAGACATTAGCCGTTCTATCTTCAACTTCAAACCCTTGTGATTGTTCTATATACACTTCTTCTTCAATAACACCATTTAAGAAGGTTGTTTTCACATCCATCTGATGTAGCTTCCACTTCATTTTGGCTGCAAGAGTTATGATGGTTCTGATATAAGTGTATCTGGCTACGGGAGAAAATGTCTCTTCATAATCAATACCTTCCTTTTGAGAAAAACCACGAGCCACAAATCTTGCTTTATGTTTTTCAATACTTTCGTCTGTTGCATGTTTTATCTTGTATATCCACTTGGAAGATACCACATCTTTTTTCTTTGGTCTGGGAACTACTTCCCATACATCATTCTTTAAAATGGACTAGTATTCTTCTATCATGGCATCCACCCATTCGTTCCTCTGAATGGCTTCTTCAAAGCAAGTAGGTTCCTTTTTTATGAGATCACACATCAAGGCCATATAACTGGAGAATGGCTTAGGTTTCTTGCTTTGTCTCATGGTTCCTTCTGGGGCACCATACTTCTTTGCATCTTGAATAAGTTCCCTTGCCTGAGTTGGCTTTCTCTTGTGAGAGATCGCCATACGGGGAGGTTCTTGAGATTCTATCATATCATGATCTTCTGGAGTCTCATCATCAGGGCTAACTATAACTTCCTTCAAGGGTTCTACAACTCTGGGAGCTACAGGTTCTTCTTCATATACTTCTTCAAGGTGGCATTTCCTTGATCTCTTGAGTGTTGCATCTTCATCAAAGGTTACATCTCTGTTGATCTCAATATGATGGTAACCTGGTATGTAAATTCTGAAGGCCTTAGAGACCTCATAGTATCCAACAAATATTCCCTTCTTTCGTGAGGGATCCAACTTAGTTCTCTTTTTTTTGGAATGTGTACAAATATTGGACAAGCAAATATTTTGAGATGGCTTACTTTTGGCTTCTTTCCGGTGAACATTTCTTCAAGGGTTTTGAATCCAAATGCACTATGAGATAATTTGTTTTGGACATAAATTGTTGTTCTTGCTGCTTCATCCCAAAAGTACATTGGAAGATCTTGATCATAAATCATCTTCTTTACTGCTTCCATAATTGTTCTATTCTTTCTTTCTGCTACACCATTTTGTTGAGGATTATAGGGAGTGGTGAGCTCCCTCTTAATCCCGACATCTCTGCAAAAGCTTCCAAATTCATTTGAGGTGTACTCTCCTCCATTATCTAACCTGAGTATCTTGATTTTTCTTTTGGAGAGGTTTTTTACCAAGGCTTTGAATTCCTTGAACTTTCTGAGTACTTCATCTTTAAGGCTACATCTGAGTGACCTTTTAACTTGTACAAACCACCTTATTCCAATAACAACTGCATCTTCTATAGTTTTTCCTTTAGGCCACATAAGAACTTCACCATCTATGAATGCAACCCTGAAACCTTTCTTATCTAGGGCTGAAATAGAAAGTAAGTTATTTGTCAAACCTGGTACGTAGAGTACATCCTTCATTCTCATCGGAGTTCCTGAATCTAGTTTGTAGGTGGATTCTCCCATTCCTTTAATAGGGTACTGATAATCATCTCCTAGTGAGACTTTCTAGGGGAAGTCCTTTTTTGTAAGGCTAGAGAGAATGTCTTTCTGACCTGTTATGTGCTTAGAGGCACCGTTATCTATGAGCCAAGTATCCTCTCCAGGTATCACAGATCCTGAGAGGGTGAAAAACAAAACATAATCTTCAATTTCTTCTTTAGTCAACTTCTTGGGTGGCTCATCATCTTCAGCTACATGGGCATGATGTCTTTTGTTATTTCTCTTCTTGTATTCTTCCTTTCTGGCAAGACAGTTCTTAGCAATGTGTCCCATCTTATCACAATGATAACATGGATAAGAGGAGAAGTCTTTTCCCTTTCTTTGACCCTTTTGATATTTCTGGAATCTCTCTTTGGAGGGTGAGGTTCTTTATGAAAATGGGTCTCCTTTTGGAAATGAGACCTTTTATTTCCTCCTTTAGCATGAGTAGCTAGGGCTTGATCTTCATCTCTTAATAGTACGGCTTCTCGATTGGCCACTCTTGTTTCTTCTTGAACACATTCTTCCCATAGACTGTCAAATTGGGTTTCTCTTTTCTTGCACAGATAGTTTGGATGAAGGCATCCCAAGGTTTTGTGAGACCATTGAGGGTTGTCATTATGAGTTCATCTTCATCTAAATTGTCTCCAGTTGCTTCTAACTGTTCCTTGAAGTGAGAAACCCTAGAGAAATAGTCTTGAACTGTTTCTCCTTTCTGCATCTTTGTATTCTTGAGTTGGGTTCTCAAGTTCATCTTTCGGTTGATGTTCTTTCCTTCATACATTCTGGTTAGGGCATCAAACATGTCTTTTGGAGTATTCTTAGAAAACACTGGAGGGATCAAGTGGTCTTTAATGGAATCTGCAATTATTCTTTTGGCACTAATCATATCCTTCTTGTACTTCTCTTTGTCTACTTCTGCACTTTCTGGTACATTTTCTTTTATGATTTTTTGCAAGGTCATTCTCTTCAAGAATGAGTCCTATTCTGTACTTCCAAGCGTGGAAATTTTCCACACCTTCTAACTTGTCAACAAGCTTGGTGCTTGCAGACATCTTGACCTGGAGCTGGGAAAATGACCAAAAAATGAAAGTGCTCAAAAAATGAATCTGAACTTACCAGGAGGTGCGCTAGGTTGAGGCAAGTTGGCTGGAGTTGATTGTTTCAAAAAATTCCAAGTTTTACCCCCTGAAACTTGACCTAAGCACTTTTGGACTAGTACTTCTGGTACTGGTTCTGGTTTCCTAATTTTCTGGTACCAGTCAAAACTAGGGTTTGACTTTTCAGAGAATCTAGCCACTGAAAAGGTGCGCTCAAGTTGCTAAATGATGCGCTAGGGTAGGGCGCACTTCCCTAGATGGTTTTTGGTCAGAAATTCCTCTTTAGTAAAAAGCCCTAATTTTCTTGTACGACAAGAGTGACGTTTTTAGATACCTAGTGAAAGGTGCTCTATACAGTTAAGCTCTGATACCATGTTAAGATTTAGTGTTGTTGTTAGGTTATTTTCAATTTACTAGAGCATTCAATGCATTTCCAAAACAACAACATAAAGAGGATTACTGAAAGAAACACAATCACAAGGTACACAATATTTTATCCTTAGAAACCCTCATGGGGGAGAAAACCCAGCAAAAACTTCCTCAATAATGTTGTTTTTCTTCATATGAGATATAATCGATATATTATTACAATGATAAGTGTTCCATATATAGAGAACATATAATGACCATCCATGAAAGGATGCGTCCCTTGGATAATCAATAACTATTTATTATTATAATTTACTTATTATATATAGTATTTATTAATCAATAAATATATTATTAATTATTAATCTAAGAGAATGTCTTCCCGATGTTGTCCAAACATCAACACCCCCTATCAACGAGGGAGACATTCTACATCATGCCAAGCTTGTCTCTGAAGTAGAAAAACTTCACCCTAGACTCATGACACTTGTTTGTCAATCTTGGGAGACGTCTCTCTCCCACTTGAACCAAGGAGAAACTCCTTATGCAGCTCTCCCTCTGAGCCAGTTGACTCTGTCTGAGATCAGGCTCACTCTGGGTCCACATGCAATAGCATATAGCATCTTGAGTCTTTATCATTCCTTGTCAAATCACCATGACTAGGACAAAGACCACACCAGCATCTTTCACCAGAGGTACGCACATGTGAGTGAATGTCATCTTGATGCTAACTGACACATGGAAAGCACTTCAAGCACCTCGAGTCCATATTATTCCTTATCATGATCAAGGAAGGACTACACCTGGGCACATTTACCACAAGTGCACCTTTATGATAAATGTATCATATCTCCCTTGGTCTGCAGCCCAATCTAGGAGAAGGTTCGCTCGATGTTGAAACATCAACACTCCCTCTTAGCTAGGGAGGTATCTTTCCACAGTAGTACACAACTATTATCCAGTGGTACACAACCACTACTAGTAGCACACAACTATTGTCTAATGACACATAGTCACTGCCAGTGGTACACAACCACTGTAGTAGTACACAACTATTGTCCAGAGACACACAATCTCCGCCAGTAGTATACAACCATTGTAGTAGAAAAAGGTATGTCACACATGGCACTCCCATGTGGACTTCTAGAGGCTACTCCCTCTAGAAACACTGGGGTCAACTCCCCATAGTGTGTGACGTCAAGGTAAACACCTTTGACATGTCCTTATGTTCTCTCCACAAGGGATGTGTCCTCATGTGCTTTCCACAAGGGACGTTGGGATATAATCCCAAACCCACTTATCCCTTCTTGAATAAGTGTCCCACTTATCCCTTCTTGGATAAGTGTCCTCACATATCAACTCAACTCGGTTCATAGAGGAGTACGATCTGGAGAATGTCTCTCACACATGGCACTCCCATGTGGACTTCTAGAGGATACTCCATCTAGAAACACTAGGTTCAACTCCCCATAGTGTGTGACGTCAAGGTCAACTCCCTTGACATGTACTCATGTGCTCTCCACATGGGACGTGTCCTCATGTGCTTTCCACAAGGAACATTGGGCTATAAGCCCAAACCCACTTATCCCTTCTCAAATAAGTGTCCCACTTATCCCTTCTTGGATAATTGTCCTAACATATCAACTCAACTCAGTTCATAGAAGAGTACGATCTAGAGAATGTCTGTCACACATGGCACTCCCATGTGGACTTCTAGAGGCTACTCCCTCTAGAAACACTAGGGTCAACTCCCCATAGTGTGTGACGTCAAGGTCAACTCCCTTGACATGTCCTCATGTGCTCTCCACAAGGGACGTTGGGCTATCCCTTCTCGGATAAGTGTCCTCGTAGATCAACACACTCATCCCTTCTCAGATAAGCCCAAACCCACTTATCCCTTCTTGGATAAGTGTCTCACTTATCCCTTCTCGGATAAGTGTCCTCACAGATCAACTCAACTCGGTCACAAAAGAATACGATCTGGAGAATGTCTCAGGAAGATGCAAACATCAACACTCCCTCTCAGCGAGGGAGGCATTCTTTGCCACGCCAAGTATGTCACAGAAGTACTCGAACTTCATCCAGGTTTGGTAAAAACATCAACAACTTGCTCATCTATAGAAAGGTACTGCACCAGTACCTCCTTCTTCTGCACCATGTCTCGGAATAACAGTGGAATCCAACACATGTCCAAATAAATCTGCAAGGAGATTGTGAAGCCACACTGTTTCACGGACTGCCACACTCAATGCAATGTACTCTGCTTCTGTGGTGCTCAACGCCACAAAATTTTGTTTCCTGCTACACTAGGAAACCATGACAGATCCCAAAGTGAAGCAACACCCAGACTTAGTATATCCCTACAATCTCATGTCAATATTGGAAGTAATCTCAAACCATGTCCAACTATGCCTCGCAGGTATCTCAACACATGCTTCGCAGCAATCTAGTGTGTATGTCTCCGCTGACTCATAAACTGGCTAAGTGTACTCACTACATAACAAATATCTGCTCTGGTGTTAACCAAATACATCAATGATCCAATCAGCTGTCTGTACAGAGTCGGATCAATTTCGTCAGAATCAGAAGAAGACACACTTAGTTTCTTCAGATTCGTCACCATTGGTGTAGCCACAGCTTCCAGTTCAACATCCCAAACTTCTTCAATATCTCAACTGTGTACTTCCCCTGACTCAGGAAGATCTCATCAATTCTCTGCCACACCTCTAGTCCCAAGAAGTAGTGCATCATACCAAGGTCATTCATCTCAAACTTTAAGGCCAACGCATACTTGCATTCAGCAATAAGTCTCTTTGTACCGGTGAGGAATAAGTTATCAACGTAGAGGACCAAAATCGGGGACACACCATTAACAATCTTGTAGTACATGTTGGGATCAACAACACTTTTTCTGAAGCCAAAACTCATCAGGTGTCCATCAATCATCGCATACCAAGCTCGAGGTGCTTGCTTGAGTCCATACAGGGCCTTCTTCAACCTGCACACATGAGACTCTTCATGTATCACAAAACCATATGGATGCTCGATGTATACTTCTTCCTCAATCTCTCCATTGAGAAAGGATGTCTTCACATCCATCTGATGTACTCCCCAACCCAAGGATGTTGCAATGGAAATAATCATCTGGATAGAAGTGTATCGAGCAACAGGAGCAAATGTCTCCTCATAATCTATTCCCTCCACCTAAGAGAATCCTCTAGCAACAAATATCATTTTTGTGCCTCTCGATGTTCCCATCAACTGTGTGTTTGATCTTATATATCCATTTAGAAGTCACTACAGACTTCCCATCAGGTCTCGGAACAACATCCCGCATATTGATACTTCATGATGGATTGATACTCCTCCATCATGACATCTCTCCATACTGAATGAATAGTTGCCTCCTCATAACAAGAAGGCTCAAAATGAATGATGTGGCTCATAATTGTGACACAGCACGAATATCTCTGAGGTCTCTTTCTCACTCGGAATGTACCAAAAGGAGTTGCACGTCCTTTCTGCCTCCTGCAGAGTCTGACGAGCCCATGCATGTCCCTTTGGACCTATTGCAATATCTCTGGGAACATTAACTAGAGCTACAGGATCAACGAGACCAATTTGATCAATAGGCTCAATTGTCTCCCTCTGAAAGGTATATTTGAAATATAGAGGTTTCCTCATGAAACCGATGTCTAAGACATATCGAGGTTCCCTCATGGAACCAATGTCTCACAAGACATATCGAGGTTTCCTTGTGAAACCAATGTCTTAGTTCCTTCATCTCAACATCTGAGGCACCTCAGGATGAAGTCTACATTCCCCCCTACTAGTCCACATAGGACACTCCGGGGAGAATGTCTCATGATGTTTCCTCAAACATCAACACTCCCTCTAGAGTTGGAGGTGACTCCTACTTTGTCTCTGCTCCCTCTGACACCGAAGGTAGCTCTTCCTCATTCTTTGGCAATAACTCAATCTCTGCTCCCTCTGGATGTAGTACATCCTGCTCTACTTGGATCTATCATCATAGTTGTGCTACAGTCTATCTTGACTGGTTGTATCCATGATCACTAGAATTGTCTTTGTTATTTAGCATGGCCCCGTCCTAGGAGGAACGTTGCTCCTAGAGACTTCCTGTCTCTAAGCATCATGTTTGGCAATGTCTCTCCTTGATATCATGTTGGAAGGTCTTTCCCTCCATGTATGCCTCCTACGACCGTCATTATGGCTCCTTCTCAGAGCTATTACCTGTGACCTTCCTGAAACAAGAAACAAGAACAACAAAAAGTATCTCGTAGAGGAGATCAATTTATCTTATGCACAACTATATACAGTGACCCTCCAAATAATACATCTTCTACTATGACCAACACACATCCATCATATACTCAATGTCATACAGCTACCAACACACATCCATCATATACTCAATGTCACACGGCTAACCATGTCTTTTTTCTAGTGCTAAATTAGACAAGCACAATTTTCTGCAAGTGGTAATTACTTCCAATGATATACGATATTACTTTAGTAAACTCTAGAACATCACTAAGTAACTTGGAAAATTTCAACTTCTTAGAAACTTCGGTCTCTTCCTTAGATCACTTCTCACGTGTGAGAGAAAAAATATGTGTCTATTGTTGGGCCTTTCAAGTGTCTTTTTATAGTAACATTAGATTGATCCAAAAAAAGGGACACGTCTCTTTGAAAATTAAATTTAAAATTTAATGGTCCCTGAGGTGTAAGACAGTCGGTGACGGAGTGTGTTGTTAAGCCACTCCGTGTTGAAAAGCCACCAGTTCGAAACCTGCGGGGACAAAAAATCCAACCATGTTAAGGGTTGGTGTGGCTCAGGCCGGGTGCGATCCTCGGGTGATTTTGACGACTTAGATGCCCTTGAGTCACGGTTTCTCAAGCCAAAGGTTAATCCCACTGCTAAGAAAGTACGGACAAATTAACAAACAAACAAAAAAATAATAATAATTTAATTTTCTTTCTTATAAATAGTTGGAGAATAATCCATCCACATAGAATTTGGTTATAATCCATCCACATAGAATTTGACTTTGTTAAAATTGTTCCTTCATAATTCATGCGATTCTTTGCATAAATATAGGTAGAAGTAAATACGCAGTAATTAGACATTCCTCGTATTTAGGTAATTAGACATTTTTACTAGAAATCGTTGTCCACCATAATTTATGGAATTCTTTCTATAATTTAGGTAGGAGTAAAAAATAAATATGTTGTACATAGAGATTATAACAACCCCATAAATTTAACACTCCCAACATTTTACTTTGCTCTCATTTTCTTGGGCCCTCTTGTGAAGGAGTCGAGCCCAGTCCCGCTCTGATACCATGTTGTTTTTCTTCATATGAGATATAATCGATATATTATTACAATGATGAGTGTTCCATATATAGAGAACATATAATGACCATCCATGAAAGGATGCGTCCCTGGATTATCAATAACTATTTATTATTATAATTTACTTATTATATATAATATTTAATAATCAATAATTATATTATTAATTATTAATCTAAGAGAATGTCTTCAGAATGTTGTCCAAACATCAACAAATAATAGATTGCCAATACAATGCCAAGACTAAGACCAAAACACCAAGAATAAACTAGGACTGAGAATGTGCCTCTCTTCTCCTTCATCTTGCAACTGCAACTGCCTTCAAAAGATGCACACTAGATGAGTGGGTGAATGAATGAGCAAGTGAGGCGCCATCCTCACTTATAAATACTAGTTGAGGAGGCACTAGGGTTATGTCTCTTCACCAAGTAGGGCCGACTTCTTCCAAGAGTGGTTAAAACCACTTTATAAACCCTAGGGGCCAACTTTACAAATACCACCATATAAATATGGTTTGACCAATCCACAAAAGGGGATTTGGTCTTATACAAGACCCGACATGATCAATCCACAAAAGGGGATTTGATCGATAAGATAATAACTCAATTATAATTAGAATATTCTTCGAAGTTACAATATTTCAACAAAGAGATCCTAGTAGTTCAGTGACAGTTAGAGGTTGTGGGAAAAGACTTGGAGGTTGTGCCCTTTTTTTTTCTATCCTGCCTAAGCACCATTCATCATCCAAGACGTGGAGTATGGTTAGCTTTGTTGGAGGATGTTCCAAAGGCACATTGCATCAGGGGAATCCATTAGATCACACTTGGAACAGCTGAGGCAGGGTTACATGGCTTACATTAGCATCAATGATGGAAAGCCTTGTTCCTAGGGTGAACCCAAAACCCAAGACCACAATGTTGACTAATATGAGCATGAAAGGAGCCCTAGAACATGAACACCTTACCTCAAGAAGTGTACAAGGTATGATTTCTGGCAAGGTAAGGACCAACCATAGCCCCTGAAAAGGAACACCATACATTACAGAAGGTTCAAGGCATGGCATGTTGCAAGACAAAGCCCAAAGAAGCAAAACGTCCTACCTTGGAAGAAGCTCGGGGCATAACAGGTGGTGAAGAATGAAGCTAAAGAGGGAATGCCTTACTTAGAATGATGTCATGTGGTGCTAAAGGCATTAGGATGGTCAAATAAGGATCATTTGATGTGGAGCATCCATGCCATGGGTAAAAAGAAGAACATTTGGTGGCTTGATCATGAATATACCCCCTTTAAGAGGGATGTTTTGTGCAAAAAAACAATTAAAGCATATCAAAGTGACTTTATGGGGCATTACAAATTATTCAAGGTGTATTCCACATATTTGGAGGCATGTTTCCCCTTTGAGGACAACTTTTGGGGGTAAGGACACATTATTTAATCCATTTTCACAAATTCAAAGCATATTTCACCCTCTAAGGTATTTGGGGGTAAAGACACATTGTTTGAGGCCTTTTCTACATATTTGGAGGAAAGATATTTACATGAGGAGATGCTATGTGGCATTGTTGACATGGTCAAACACCCAAATAAACAATAGAAGTGTTTTAAAAGGATCTCATGAAATAGAAAGATGATTGATCCGGATTGGATCATTATATAATTTCATCTATCTCAATACTTTCTAGGGGGGGGCAAATTGAAGAAATTAGCTTGCAAAGCCATTTTAGCGACAGGTCCCAATTTTGAAAATTGGGTTCAAAATCGTTTGAAATATTCCAGAGCCATTTTGAGACATCAAACGGCATTTTTTTTTGGTCCAAACCTACTTTAGAGGAAAATGCCATATTCTACACACCGAGACCTTTCCAACGGTGGAAGAATTGTTGATGTTTTGGTAGTTGTGGGAGGTATTCCCTCCGGGACAACTTTTCTTAGAGAAGAAGAAGATTCCAAGAAGTCAAAGGAAGACCATTGAACAGTTGAACACCCCGAAAAAGAATCAAGTAAAATAGAAGACCACGAAAGAGAAGTCGGTCCACAAGAAATGATAATAAAGTGGAAATATAATTTCCAAGAAGAGAAGTCAGCCCACATAAATAATAAGACCCAGAATAAGAAGTCGACCTCAAACACGCGCCCCGATTAATATAAATACAAATATGGGTCAGTTCATTTGTAGAGTCAGGCAGTTCTCCTTCTGCAATGCGCACTAGGTAGTTGCAGTTGCAGCTGCAGTTTCGCTATTCCTAGTTTATGGTTCTCTTGGAGAGTGCGCCCCACTTGGGGAAGGATATTCTTGGTGGTTTCTCTTGTGTGCTACCTCTAGAGGAGTTGCGTTGAGGTTGTGTGGTGCTGCCCCGTTGGTTCGTGCCAGTTGTCGTAGCAGTTACAGTTGCAATGATAGTTACCAGTTACCAGTGGCGCCAGCTCTGTGGTGCTAGCTCTGTGGTGTCAGTTCTAGTGATGCACCTATTTTGGTGCCAGCTCTGTGGTGTGCTATCTTGGTACCAGTTATGTGGTGTTGCTCAGTTATCAACCCTCGCTAGGGTTTGACAAGAAGAAGAGATAAGTATTTGGTTCTTCATTGTTGGTTTGCTCTAGTGATTAGAGCTTGTTCATGGTTGTATTGGAATATTCTCTCTAAGAAAAGTTGGTTGGGTTTTTCCCTGAGATTGGGGTTTTCCCCAGATAAATCTTTGTGTCTTCTTGTGCTTGTTTATCTATTGCTTATAGATTTCAGTATATGATTATTGAATGTTAAAAGAAGACAAAAAATGCTACGGGAAATCTAATGTTAACTAACGTAATGAAAATCTAACATGGTATAAGAACAAGTTTCCTTCAGAATAGTCTAATCGTTGGAAGGAAGATCGTGAGATTTGCCACATTAGTGAGATTTGTCGTTGCACATGCAATTTACCACTGCATAGTTTTCTTTGTCAAGCTCGTTGAGCACTTGTTATAAAGTCGATTGGGACAAATTCCACCACTGATCAACTCGCCCTACTCTAGCGGACCTATTGCACTGCTCAGCTTGACTTTCCGTCAAAATTAATTTTTTAGGGATTTAGGCTTGTTGACATTTTCCTGGACATTGAACTTTCTGATTCAGATTTCTAACTTTTTCTTATTGATGTAATGTCTCAGATTAGAAGACAAAACTGGATGGTGTACTTGTATATAACATGAGGGTGTTTGCAGGAGACGTACACTTGGCAAAAGGACATTTATCCAAGCAGTGACAGTAGATCCAAAAGGGATCTTAGATCTAGTGCACTCAGAGGAAGCCCAAGAGTTGGAGGCATCGGTGACGAGGTCTCCTACAATATAGAACAACTCAAATGGGACAGTAGTAGCTAGACTCCGGGTTTGCATATCAGGTTTGATATTTTTATACTGTTTTAGCCTAAATAAGTGTTGTAACTAGAACAACAGTCTTTAGAGTTCTATTACTGCTATTGCGATCAAATGTTTAGTAACACTTGAATATTGTTGGTATGATGATCATTAAGTAAAAGCCCATTGTTCAGTATTAATAATGCACTTGTTTACAAGATAAATTGATCTCCTCTAGGAGATGTTCTTGGTTGTCGACCTTGTTCTAGGCAGCCATGGAGATGTTGTTGCTCTTGTTTCTTGTTCAGGGCAGGTTACCATGGCGGAATGATTGGTCACAACACTAGAAGAGTGTTGAAGAGTGTTGAAGAGTGTTATTCTTATTTCTTATTATTGTATTTTTGTTTTGGCTCTTGTTCCAGGCAGGTCACAAGTGATAGCTCTAAGAAGGAGCCACTGTGACAATTGTTCTCGTCCTTGTTTTTATTATTGTTCTTATTATAAGAATATTATTCATCTGTTGTTTTTTTTCTCTTGTTGTTGCTCTTGTTCTGAGCAGGTCACAGGTGATAGCTCTGAGAGGGAGCTATAATGACGGTTGCAGGAGGTAAGATATTAGATGGTCTCTAGCTGAGACATGGAGCAGACTATCCAGACATAGAGTTGTGTACATGACCGTACGCATCCCTATAACGAAGGAGAAGAGGACGAAGTGAGAACCTTCTGGCGAGAAGGGAACTTTTGTATCTCATATAGAGATTGAATGTAAGGAGCAGAAGGCTCTGAAGATGACCGTACAGATCCCTCTAGTTCAGTTGATCATTCTTCAGATCATCGGGAAGAGTCAGTAGAGCCAGAAGGGTCTACCCAGAATCATTGCAGTAACTAGGAAGAGACCAGCATGGTCACGTGATACTTTGCAAGATGCAAAGAGGATACAGATATACAGATATATGGCATTGATGAGCCATATCATGAGGAGCAGATGGCTCCACCACTAGTGAGGCAGGCGGCCCCACCAAGTACCATCTCAAAAGGAGCTAGAGTTTAGACAGAGTCGGCCCTCAGGATCCAGTAGGGAGGAGCAGCCTCCCCAGGACAGTTCATAGGAGATCAGACTTCAAAACAGATGACTCCGGAGATTATATAGACTCAGAGGGAGTCAAGCTTCAGAGGGAGCATGGAGACTCAGAGTGAGCCTAATCTCAGAGAGAGTCGATGACGTATTCCTCCTCAGATTCAGATGGGAGAGAGAGACGTCTTCCAGGACTGACAGACAGGTGCCATGAGTTGAGAAGGTTAGATCGAAGCTTCAAAGGCTTCGAGGAGATATGAGACCTCCTAGGAGGATTCCATTGATTCAGTGACAGAGGAGGAAGTCGATCAAAAGGACTAGGATATGGATTTTGCCTTGGTTCCGAGACCAGAAGGGAAGTCAATGGTGACTTCCAAGTTGATCTACAAGATCAAGCATGCTGCAAATGGTAGCATATAGAAGTACAAAGCGAGATTTGTGGCTAGAAGATCCTCCTAGAAAGAGGAAGAAGAATATGACGAGACACTTGCTTCA